>OVAY01002803.1:0-14968 GCA_900406395.1 Kernera saxatilis | reverse complement strand
CCATATACCAGTGCTTGTATATGTACGAAATATGATGGTGTACATGATGGTATACAAGATGGTGTACGATTATGATTGAAAATGTGGTGTACGATGATGATTGAAAATGTGGTGTACGAAATATGAATGTAAAATAATAGTGCGTGTACACAACTCTATCCCGTATACTAGTGTGTACAAAACATGACGGTGTACAAAATGATATACAAACGCTTGTTTAAAATGGTGTACAAGCACTAGTGTTTAACCATCATATTTCGTACACCACCATATAGTTGTCCACCATCTTAAACAAGTATTTGTACACCATCTTGTACACCATTATGTTTCGTATATGTACAAGTACCGGTGTACGAGATGGCGTAGTATACAAGCACTAAGGTTTTACAGTCATATCTTGTATNTCGTACACCATATTTTCAATCATCATCGTATACTATCTCGTACACCATTTCATTTGCACAACTCTTTCATCGTACACCACGTTTACAATATCAATGTACACCGTTGTTAGTTGTACACTCGTTTCATCACAAATCAACACAAGGACACTTATGTCTTTTATATTTAATTTGTCTTATTCTCCTCTCACAACTTCCTCTATCTCACAAATAGTGAAAAACTACCAATTTCTCAAATATGTTTTTAAAACTACATAGTTTTCAAATTACTTTTAAAAAACTACTCTATTCACAAATACACCCATTAATGAACTGTTATTTTACTAAGAAGTGGTATTTCTTACTTTTAGTTACCACAGTTAAAAGGTTTTCAAGTTTTACGATCAAATTATGTTTCCTTACATAAAGCAGAGTTATGTTAATCAAAGAACATGAGAAAGTGAAACAAACCATGTTGCCTTGCTTTTCGATCTTTTTATTAAAAAATGTGGGTGAAAACATAAAATTGGATAATAATATACTCTTTGACTAATTTACAGCTCGACTGTTTGTAATATTGTGCAATTTCTTGATCTTGTGAAAATATGTTTTATATAATATGTGGATCGTACCATTTTCTTGATTACGCGATCCGTCGTATCCGTCATGTTATCATTTTTTTNTTTTTTTTTTTTTTTTTTTTTTTTTGATAACTCAGAGGTAAATCTCAGATTTATGGAGGGGCTCAGACTAATCCCCTGAAGAAGGTGTAACCCACGGATAGACCTTTTCTCCGGATATGCAAATGAGCCCGAAAGTAGGGATCCATATCTGTGTGGATGTCCAAGAACATGTATTGTAATTTCACGCAGCATGTAGATCGAACCTGAAATGTGTTGGCGTCCCAGGCCCGTCCCTTTACCACCTGACCACTAGGTCCTGAACTGTTATCATATTTATGTTAACTGTCTTGGACGTTTTTCATATAAATTCCAACATTTATAATAATATATTCTATGTATGCGTACACTTAACGCATGTGTGCACATTTGTATATATACATGGTGTTTAGTACTGAATACATACACGAACATTCAACTCTTTTCTTTTGTTCTAAATTAATTTACATATCTTCTTAAATATAACCTAAATTAATTAACATGTAACATATTTCAAAACGTTTTATAAATTAAAATTTTTAATGTAACCTAAATTAATTAACATGTTACATATTTCAAAAAGTTTTGAAAATTAAAACTTTGAATAACATTGATAATTTTTTTTGGATAAAAATATAAAATTGATCATTACAAATACAAATCATAATAAACTTGACATATGTTAGTCTGATTGAAGGTTTTATATAGATATTTATAAGGTTTTAGAAGAATGTTTATAAGTTAAATTAAGTTTTTATAAGATTTTATAAAGATTTTATAAAGTTTTATAAAGATATTTATAATGCCGCAAAACCTTATTTTCCCGCCAAAACCGTTCTAAAACTGCAAACAACATTTTTTAGTCGAACCCGCAAAACAATGTTTTCCCGCCAAAAATGTAAATTGATTTTGTTAAAAAAAATTATTAACATAATTATTTATATAGTATATGCACATATTCCTATATATATGGATGCATTGCTGAATTTATATGTGATTTGTGAGTATATGCATATATGTCAATTATACGTCCATCACGTAATTTAGTCTATATGTGATTTCGTGAGTTATGTTTAGGTAAAATTTTTTTTTTTAAAGTTTTTTTTTAGATTTATTCGCTTGTCCCATAGGTTTATTCGGTTGCGATAAATCTAGTTAAACATCTTCCTGCCAGGGCCATGAGAAATCGTTTCTCATTTACTTTTTTTGGAAGAGAGAACATTTCCATCACACTCTCTCTCTTTGAAAGGATTGTTTCATCGGTTTCAAAAGTCGAGACATCTTAAAAAATTCTTTATCGTTTTGTTATCATGCGTAGCGGTCTGTACGGGACCAGAAGATGCAACCGGACTTATTTCCACGAAAACTGGAAATATAAATTCTTGTTCAACGTTACGATGTATGGTGAGTAATCTCAAACTTTTCGACTTTGTTGTGAAGTATCTATCGACGCATTTGAACTTTTTTTCAAATGCGCTGTCATTTTATCTACTTGTTTTAGTTTCTTATGTTTCTAAGATGTACGGTAACTTTAAAGGAAGATGTTTGATTCCCTCTAGTTGTATCTTGGATTGTTAAGTTCATGAAATAAATCGTTTGCACAAAAAGAAAGAAGAGATTGTTTTTCTTACTAGAGCTATAAAAACCTATGTTGCAAAAACAAAACTCTATTAAAATGGTTAGATAATTCTGATAAGTTATGTTGGGTATAATTTTAGTACTAAAATTATATTGGATAAGTTCCAGTGTAAATTCGATAAATCCTATAAATAAGGAAAATATTGAGAATATTCCACATGATACCGAAATTGGTCAATACGGATATGGGCCATGGCTATATTCTCGATATGATCGGATCCAGACAAAAATATTGGATATGACCGAATCCTATGAGGATCAACTGATAACTCCTAATTCCATGAGGATTATAGGAGAGTTTTCATATAAAAAGGGCCATCATGATCCACGAGAAGGGAGGAAATCGAGAGCAAAGACAAGAAACTAAAGAAAAAGCAATCAAATAAGTGTTTAGAAACCGAATAACCCAAAAACCGAGAAAACCGACCCGAATCGCAGGCCTACCTCAACGGGCCAATAAGTGTTTAGAATCAAAATGATAATGTCAGAAGAACTAAAAAAACCACGTGACCACCACATGTTATTAGATGTCCAAGTTGACTTACTTATCGACAACATCTTTAAGAAAATATTTTATCTGATAGCTCACTAATGTCTTCTTTATTTTTGTATATATATTATTACTATAAAACTAGATAGTAAACGTAAACGAACATTTTATGATCTTTCATGTGTTTTAAGATCTTTCAATGTTGGCTTTTCCAGGCTTTCATTGTTGATTCTTGCGGATCATTTATCTTAGAAAATCTACTTTTCAGACAAGCCCTTTTCATTCACAAAGTCCCACACGTAAAAAGATGAAGAAGGAGAAGATTGAAGAGAAGACGGAGACCGTACCTTTCTACAAACTGTTTTCTTTCTCAGATTCTTCCGATGTGTTGTTGATGATCGTTGGTTCGATTGGAGCTATTGCAAACGGTCTTGGTATTCCGTTAATGACATTATTGCTTGGTGATCTCATTGATACGATTGGTCAAAACCTGAACGACAACGACATTGTTGAGTTAGTCTCCAAGGTTAGATTAGAACCCAAAAGGAAACAGTCTTTCTAGTTTTTTTTTTCTTTTGTTATATATGTTTACTTTTTTGTGTGTTTACTTTATTGTGTTTTGTTTTTTCTTCGTTAAGGTTTGTTTGAAATTTGTTTACCTTGGACTTGGGACACTAGTAGCAGCCTTTCTTCGTAAGTAATAATTTCTCCGATTCAAATTAAGTATCGTTTTAGTATTGTTTTTTTTCTGATTCAATTTTATATTTTAACTAGATTAAAATCCAGCTTGAATCTTTTAAAAATAAGATTGACCACATTCCTAATTCAAACTCTGACGACGATAGAGAAGTGACTAATTTTCACATGCTCTTCAAATCTAATTATAATATACATGAAATATAAAAAACTATAGTTACAATCTAAAATAAATCAATTAATATAATATATAAATAAATACGTATGGAATAACATTCATATTTATGGTATATAAAAAATAGATGCATTCATAAACCATAATCATATAAATTATACATATTAACACAAATACATCTATATATATATGAGATAAACAAATTTTTTCTCCTTATTTTCTATTGTAATCTTATGTTTTATTATTTACAAAAATAAAAGATAAAACATTAAGAGGTGTAAAACACAATTATGTTTCCTTGTAATCTTCTGTTTTACAAAGCCATCGAAGAACCCAATGTCTTGTCTTAGAATCGTTTCCTTAAAAGCAATTTCGGTTTTTCTTTTTCTTGGTTTTAGAGGTGGCTTGTTGGGTGATTACGGGAGAAAGACAAGCGGCAAGGATAAGGAATTTATATCTGAAAACGATTCTAAGACAAGACATTGGATTCTTCGATGTCGAAACAAACACAGGAGAAGTTGTTGGTCGAACTTCAGGTGATACTGTTCTTATACTAGATGCTATGGGTGAGAAGGTAAACAAACGAAAACTGCAAAAAGAAAAAGAAGAAAAATAATCTTTTTTTTTTTTATAGATTGAAGCTTATAACGTTTTGAATTTTTTTCTCAGGTTGGGAAGCTTTTACAGTTGATTGCAAGATTCTTGGGTGGATATGCTTTAGCGTTTGTGAGAGGATGGTTACTTACACTCGTTATGTTGACCTCAATTCCTCTTCTAGCTATGGTTGGTGCAGTTATGGCGATTATGTTTACTAGAGCTGCTTCTCAAGAACAAGCTGATTATGCAAAAGCATCAACTATTCTTGAGCAAACTTTCGGGTCTATTCGAACCGTAAAAATGCCTCCTTTCCCCTTTTTCTTTTTGTAGTTTTTGTTTGTTAATGTTCAACAATAAAGTTCGAAACTTTATTTAACATTAAACCAAAAAAAAAAAAAAGTTCGAAACTTTAACCAAGTTATTGCACGATTTCTTTAGGTTGCTTCTTTCACGGGAGAGAAGCAAGCGACGAGTAGCTACAAAGAGTTGATGAATTCAGCCTATAAATCGAGTGTTAAGCAAGGTTTCTCTACGGGTTTGGGTTTTGGAGCATTGTTCTTAGTGTTCTTTTGCAGCTATGCTTTGGCTATATGGTTTGGTGGAGAGATGATACTCACAAAAGGGTATACAGGTGGTGCGGTGATTAATGTAATGATCATTGTGGTCGCGAGTTCTATGTGAGTAAAACACTTTTACCTTTTATTAAATTCTCTGAGCTTATCATGAGTTTCCAACTCAAAACCAATTGGCAATGGGTGGATTGGCCCTTACCCTTTATATACTAGTGTTGGTCCCTTTAAACTTCCGATGTGGGATCCTAACACGCCCCCTCGAGAAGACGGTTCTTCCGTTTCATCTCGAACCGAATCCCACTCTAGGAACGAGGCTCTGATACCATATTAAATTATCTGGGCTTATCATGGGCTTCCAACTCAAAACCAATTGGCAATGAGTGGATTGGTCCTTACCCTTTATATACTAGTATTGGTCCCTTTAAACTTCCGATGTGAGATCCTAACACTTTTTGAGTCTCAAGACAGTTAAAACGGTTAAAATTGTGATTTTTTTTTTTTAATTTGTAAAGGTCTTTAGGGCAAGCAGCACCTTGTTTAACCGCATTTGCAGCTGGTCAAGCTGCAGCTTATAAGATGTTTGAAACGATCGAAAGAAAGCCGTCGATTGATGCTTTGGACCCAAATGGGAAGGTTTTAGAAGATATTAGAGGCGAAATCGAGCTGAGAAATGTGTGTTTTAGTTACCCTGCAAGGCCTGAAGAAGAGATTTTTGGCGGTTTCTCTCTTTTGATTCCAAGTGGGGCAACCGTTGCTTTGGTAGGAGAAAGCGGGAGCGGGAAATCTACTGTGATCAGTTTAATTGAAAGATTTTATGATCCAAACTCCGGCCAAGTGCTTATTGATGGTGTTGACTTGAAGGAGTTTCGGTTGAAATGGATTAGGGGAAAGATTGGATTGGTTAGTCAAGAACCGGTTCTGTTTTCTTCAAGTATAATGGAGAATATCGGGTATGGGAAAGAGAGAACGACGGTCGAAGAGATTGAAGCAGCGGTAAAGCTAGCAAACGCGGCTAAATTCATCGAAAAGTTGCCTCGGGGTTTAGAGACAGTGGTAGGGGAACATGGAACTCACCTCTCGGGAGGACAGAAACAGAGGATTGCAATCGCGAGGGCAATACTTAAAGATCCGCGGATTTTGCTGTTAGATGAAGCTACAAGCGCTCTTGATGCGGAATCCGAACGAGCGTTTCAAGAGGCTTTAGATAGGGTAATGGTGAACCGGACTACTGTGATTGTTGCCCATCGGTTAAGCACGGTGAGAAATGCTGATACGATTGCTGTGATTCACCGTGGAAAGATAATCGAAGAAGGTAAATGATATTCATCCTTTTGATTATGATCTCATTAGGATTTCTATTTTTTGCTAAGTTACAACTTACAAATCTTTTTCCTATTTCTGTTTCTCTACTTCTCTCTACTT
Organism: Kernera saxatilis; assembly: GCA_900406395.1. NCBI lineage: Eukaryota > Viridiplantae > Streptophyta > Magnoliopsida > Brassicales > Brassicaceae > Kernera > Kernera saxatilis. Next base: position 8,339 of record OVAY01002803.1, on the reverse strand, counting down.
GTAGAGTGTTTGCTTTTGCATATTATATATATACAGAGATGATGTGAGACTCATCCAAGATAGAAAGAGTTTGGGAAGTTTTGTCTTAGGCCGAGAGGAAGAGAACGTAGTTGTCACGACTCACGAGTGCTTTTCAGTTTATGTTCTTGTCCTTTGGGTTTGACTTTTTGTTTTCACGACTCTTTACTCGTAACAAATTCATATTGGTTTCGAGTTTGATTCAGCTGCAAAAATTTCTCTCTTTCTTATTTGTCGATTAGGTTCACATTCGGAGTTACTCAAGGATCATGAAGGGGCTTATTCACAGCTTATACAATTACAAGTGGTAAAAACAGAATCAAAGCGATTGGATAATTCTAATGGATTGCAAGACGGATCAATCAGCAGTGGATCATCAAGAGCAAACGACAGCAGTAGGAGGCATGATGATGACTCTGTTTCGGTTCTTGGTTTACTTGCAGGCCAAGAAAACACTGAAATGCCTCAAGAACAATCCCAAAATGTGTCGATCACTCGAATCGCTGCTTTAAACAAACCAGAGACTCCGATTCTCATTCTTGGAACCTTAGTATGTGCAGTTGACGGCACTATATTCCCGATTTTTGGATTCCTCCTTGCTAAAATAATCGTAGCTTTCTTCAAACCGCATGATGAGCTGAAGAGCGACGCAAGATTCTGGTCGATTATATCCGTGCTTCTTGGTGTAGCTTCTTTGATAGTGTATCCAACGCATATGTACTTGTTTGCTGTAGCTGGAGGGAGACTCATTCGGAGGATAAGATCAATGTGCTTTGAGAAAGTTGTTCACATGGAGATTGGGTGGTTCGATGAGCCTGAGAACTCGAGTGGTGCAATGGGAACGAGGCTCTCTGCTGATGCAGCCTTGGTTAGGACTCTTGTGGGTGACTCGATGTCTCTAATGGTCAAGAACGTTGCATCGGCAGTGTCGGGAATGATCATAGCATTCACGGCGAGCTGGGAATTAGCAGTAATTATCATAGTAATGATCCCTTTAAGTGGAATCAATGGTTATGTTCAAATTAAATTGATGCAAGGCTTCAGTGCAGACGCAAAGGTTTGTCCTTTTTCTTTTAAAATGAGTTTTCATGGGTTTAGGGTTTGTTACTTGTTCAAGAAGAAACTCAAAGAAATTGTTTGCAGACAAAGTACGAGGAGGCGAGTCAGGTGGCAAACGATGCGGTTAGGAGTATAAGAACGGTTGCATCTTTCTGCGCAGAGGAGAAAGTGATGGAGATGTATAAGAAACGATGTGAAGATCCGATTAAATCTAGGATTAAGGAAGGCTTAATTAGCGGATTAGGGTTTGGTCTCTCTTTTTTCTTTCTTTACTCTGTTTACGCTACTTGTTTCTACGCGGGTGCTAGATTGGTTAGAGACGGAAAGACAACCTACAACGATGTTTTTCAGGTGTTTATCTTCTTCTTTTGATATCTCTGTAATGAATCTTGCGGAGAATAGAATTAATGATTTTGGATTCGGATTTCATCTGCAGGTTTTCTTAGCGTTAACGATGACAACAGTTGGGATTTCTTCGGCGAGTTCTTTCGCTCCTGATTCAAGTAAAGCTAAGAGTGCTGCTGCTTCGATCTTCGGGATTATTGATAGGACATCGAAGATAGACTCGAGGGATGAATCGGGAATGATGTTGGAGAACGTAAAGGGAGATATCGAGCTTTGTCACATAAGCTTCGCTTACCAAACTCGACCTGACATTCAGATTTTTCGTGACATTTGTTTCTCCATTCGTGCCGGAAAGGTAACATTTTTGTAATAAAATTTTATAAAATGATTCTTCTTTTAATTCTTGTGCTTATTTCAGACCGTTGCTTTGGTCGGAGAAAGTGGATCGGGTAAATCTACGGTGATCTCGCTGTTACAGAGGTTTTACGATCCGGATTCCGGTCATATAACTCTAGATGGAGTTGAGCTCAAGAAGCTGCAACTGAAATGGCTGAGACAACAAATGGGGCTTGTAGGGCAAGAGCCTGTATTGTTCGACGACACGATACGAGCCAACATTGCTTATGGAAAAGGCGGCAAAGAAGCAACTGAGGCTGAGATTGTAGCTGCCTCCGAGCTCGCTAATGCCCACAGTTTTATCTCTAGTATACAACAGGTAACTTGGAGAAATACTTTAAAATACCATAAAAACAACTTTTGAGTTACAAAAATAGAACTATTTTGTAAAATTTTAAATACACCAAAAGTTTTACAATATATCACTTGAACAAAATAGTTTTGAAAAAACAAAATATAAAATCTGGTATTTTTGAATTTTTTTCTAGTCAAAAATTTTTACTACGAAACTTATTACTTACTATGCAAGCAAAACTCCTTCTTACTTGTGTTTAGGGCTACGATACGGTGGTGGGAGAGAGAGGGATACAGTTGTCGGGAGGACAGAAGCAGCGCGTGGCGATTGCACGCGCCATCGTGAAAGAACCCAAGATCTTGTTGCTGGACGAAGCAACGAGCGCGCTGGATGCGGAATCGGAGCGGGTGGTTCAGGACGCGCTTGACCGAATGATGGTGAACCGGACCACCCTCGTGGTGGCTCACAGGCTTTCGACGATCAAGAATGCTGACGTCATCGCCGTCGTCAAAAACGGTGTGATCGCGGAGGAAGGGACGCACGAGGCCTTGATCAATATCGAAAATGGAGTTTATGCTTCGCTCGTTCAACTTCACATGAGTGCTTTTAATTGATAAAGACCATCGACACGAAAGTCAATATAATCAGCACGTACGCATATATATTCTCATAAATATCCGAAAAATGGCAAATAACCATCGTGCATAATGCATATATATATATATATTCTTGCCATCTTTCAGATAAAATTCATCATAAGTATTTTCGGAGTGAACAAACGGGAATTTGGGACGGGACTTTACGAAAATATTTAGGTTTTATATATAAAATTAGAAATAATAAACTAATCAAGAAGTAAATAAAAACAAACTTGATTTTATATTACTTAATAATTCAAAACTTCAAATTTAAAAAAAAAATATCCAGCAAATGAAAAGACTATAAGAGATATAATGAAAACACAGAAACCAAAATTCGAAATTATCTAAAGACAAGAAGAGATCAAGCAGAGATCATGAGAAAAAGAGACATAACCGAAATTCGAAATAATGAAGTACAAATATCTCCTCTAATTGATGTGGGTAATGTCATTTTAAATAAGTTAAAAAATCAAGATTGATTTTTGTAACATAAAACTTAATTCACGTCAATGTTGTTATGGTGAGAATCAATTCTTAATCCTCCTCTTTAGTGCTCGTATGTTGAGCTTTGTGGCTATAAAACAAAGCCATTTTCTTCTCATTTGATACAGATCAAAACACAATCTCCTTCTTCTTCTTCTTCTTTGTGTGTATGAGAATCTGAGAGTATAACACGGTTTTAGCCTCGCCGAAGCATATAATGCATATTTAATAAATTATTTTCTATTGGCTTTGTACTCAAATAGGAAAAAGGAAACAATAATATTTTTTTAATAATGTTTTTGATAAAAAATTAAAAACGAAAGAGCTATGTTTGTTCGTCATTATATATGAAGAGTGAGCAAACCCTAAACGTGAAAATCAAAGTCCGTCACTTTTTTAATTGGCAGATCACGATGACGAAGTCGGAACTTCCAGAGGAATTGTTAGAGGAGATACTCTGTCACGTTCCGGCTACTTCTTTGAAACGGTTAAGATCTACTTGCAAACGATGGAACCGTTTATTCAACGATAGGAGATTCACAACAAAACACTTCGACAAAGCCGCAAAGCAGCTTAAGATTCTCATGTTGAAGAATCTTAGGGTTTATTCGATGAGCATCGATCTCCATAGAAATTCACCTGTACGTGAACTTAGCCTACGCGACCCTCACTCTGATCAAATCGAGATTTTTAGAGTTTTACACTGCGACGGCTTATTGTTATGCGTCACCAACGAGAAAAATACTAGGCTCGTGGTATGGAACCCGTGTACTGGTCAAACCAAGTGGATCCAAATCCCACCCAGAGATCGTGACATGCAAATGCGATACGCTGAATATACTCTCGGATCCTACCAAGATAAACAATCCAACCATACGAGCTACAAAATATTGAGCCACGGCTGGGATTATGACAAGAAACAATCTCACAGCAGAATTTATGAGATTAACTCTAGTTCATGGAGGATTCTTGATGTCACTTTGGACATCCAATTATTTAGTATTCATAGTGTGTCTTTGAAGGGGAAGACTTATTGGTTTGCTATAGATGCTAAAGAGGAAGAACAACTCGGCATATTTTTAGTCAGTTTTGATTATACAACAGAAAGATTTGAACGTTTACGACTTCCGCATCATGAGCTTCCTAGTTATCGAAATTGGTCTCTATCCGTTGTCAGAGAAGAGAAACTTTCCGTGTTATTACGACGCAACATTACATCCAAGACAGAGATTTGGGTGACAAATAAGATTGGTGAGACCAAAGTGTTGTCGTGGAGCATGGTCTTAGCAGTGGATTTGAAGCTTGAACATGATATTTTGTTTGGCCGAAGTTTCTTGATCGATGAAGAGAAGAAAGTACTCGTGTATTGTGATCACTCGGTATTGAATGACAACATTAGGGTATACAGTGTTGGAGAGGACAATATAGTTAGACAATTACTGGATTTTGCACTTGGAACATCTTTACCATCTTTGTTTAATTATTTTCCAAGTTTGACTCAAGTCTAGCAAGGTATCGGAGGCAGAAGAAAAAGAGGCACATAATAAAGCTACATGCAAACCTTTTCTTTTCTTTTCTTTTTTTTTGGTTTTTCGTAATTTGTTTATTTCATTGTTATCTTGGTCATGCATGCCCTTGGAATAATTCATAAATTTTACGTTTCCTTACAAATTTGTCAAATGAACAGTTTTTTTTCTTGAACTTTTGCTACACGATTTATACTATTCATTGGACACATTAGCCTTCATTCTATAGAAGTAATTACACAAAAATGACATATTGTACACTATTTTTTAGAGAGACAGTGAACAATGTATGCGCCGTGGACGATGAACATGATGGTAGACGATGGACGGCGAATAGTGTAATGAAGAAGTCAGGTTATAAGATAGTGAAAAAGTCCATTTTGCCGCTTTTTGATCTCTTTAGTCTTAATTAGAAATCAGTTTCTTTTCTTGTGTTTGAAGGCCTTGCCTCTGATCTCTATCTATCTCTCTATCTCTGTGATAGACTTATCTAGCATCCTTTTGTTTCCCCGTAGAATTTCTTGAACCAACAAATTAAAACCGTATGATATATATCGCGTTAAACCTTACACGAGCTATACATAAGTTAAGGTCAAATCTCTGTTCGGTTCGGATAAAAATCCCAGGACTATATAGAACAATGCTCCATAAGAAAAGAAGAAGAACAGAGCAAATCCTTTCTTTGATCGGATTCAAGGATGTTTGGCTGCTGCCTCACGAAAAACATCTGCCTTATTATGCCAACTAGCCAATATCCCGACTTAACATAAAACTCACCACTCCTGTTATGCGCCAAATGAGACACATATGGTCTAGAAGCCAAAATCAGTTCAATGTCTAATAAGCAGAACAGATCATGAAGCTTAGCCCGATTCCATGTATAGGATTATGGAATTAGATGATTCTATTGATGATTATACAGAGAGTATATATACACAACTCATGGTTTACAGAAAAGGAAATATGCCAAGATATATACGTGATACACAAGACGTATAGAAGAGCCTAGAACATTCCTAATACGCCCCCTCAAGATGGACGGGCGGAAGTGAGTCAAATCTTGACACATAAACCAGTAAAACGAGCACGAGGGAGCGGCTTAGTGAGTGCATCAGCGAGTTGGTCAGCGGAGGCAACATGAGTGACACGAACCTGGCCAGATTGTACTTGATTCCGAACAAAGTGATAGTCTAAAGCAATATGTTTCATCCGAGAATGAAACACTGGATTAGCACTTAAATAAGTGGCCCCTAGATTATCACAGTAGATCACCGGAGTAGAGAGCGACTTGAGATGCATTTCCGAGAGTAAAGAAACAACCCAACTCATCTCTGAGGCCGTGTTAGCAAGAGAGCGATATTCAGCCTCCGTCGAAGATCGAGCGACTCCCGTTTGCTTCTTGGAGGACCAAGAGATAGGATGGCTCCCAAAATACACAATGTAAGCACCTGTGGACGTGTAATCATCCTTGTTCCCGGCCCAATCTGCATCCGTGAAGGCATGAAGAGAAGGAGTGTTACGCGCACGAAGAAAAATGCCATGAGACGAAGTTCCCACAAGATATCTAAGAACTCGTTTAACTGCACTCCAATGTTCCGTTGTGGGTTGATGCATGAACTGTGACAGTTTATTCACCGCAAACGAGACATCCGGACGAGTGAGAGAAAGATATTGAAGGCTGCCGACAACCGTACGATACTCCCGCGGATCATCCAACTTATAACCAGAAGTAAGAGAGAGACTAACATCCGAGGCCATGGGTGTAGATACAAGTTTTGCATCAGCCATCTTTACCCGTTGAAGTAGATCCATGATATAGCGTCGTTGATTAGGTGAAGACCCTCAGCCGTACGCCGAACCTCAATGCCCAAAAAATACGATAGGTGGCCCAAATCTTTTACCGAGAACCGTTGAAAAAAAATTGCAATGAACTTATTGACATGGTCAGGATGATTACCGGTGATGACAAAGTCATCCACATACACAAGCATGTAGATAAGAATCTCGTTCTTGTGATAGATGAAAAGCGATGCATCCGCTAGGGAGTTCACAAAACCCGATTGAAGAAGAAAATTACGAAGCTCATTATACCACGCACGAGGAGCTTGTTTCAAGCCATAGATTGCCTTGTTAAGGCGAAACACTGCGGTGGGGTTATCTTTGTCAATAAACCCCTCTGGCTGAGACATAAAGACCTCTTCTTCTAGTGTACCTTGTAGAAATGCATTATTGACATCAAGTTGGCGAAGTACCCAATTATGTGAAACAGCCACTCCTAAGACAAGTCGAATAGTTGGTGCTTTAACCACAGGGCTGAACGTGTCTTGAAAATCAATGCCTGGACGTTGATGAAACCCTTTGGCAACAAGTCGTGCTTTAAACCGCTCAATCGAACCATCATGTAAGCGTTTGATCGTAAAGATCCATCTGGAACCCACAAGATTATTAGCAGCTGTAGATGGTACAAGATCATACGTACCATTGCGGTTCCAAGCTTCAAGCTCTGCTTCCATAGCTCGGACCCATCGTGGATCCTTGAGAGCTTGGGCGACGGTTGGTGGTTCAACTTCAGACATAGGAGAAACCGTGGCCGAGAGATTGAGCTTGGTGACTGGTTTTCGAATATGATTCTTAGCTCTGGTGATCATACCATGAGACGGTTCAATGGGGGCTACTGATTGTGCAGTGGGAGCTGGAAGTGGTGGTGTAGGAGAATTCACCGGTGGTGTTGTATTGTCACTTTGAATCGCCAGCGAAGGAGGTGAAGGAGACACACACGGGGCTGAAGATGAGGCAGGTGATGGCCGACTACCAAGCTGTAAAACCGACACTGGCAGAACCCAAGGAATAGAAGATTCCGAGGGTAAGGAATCCAAGGAGGCTAACGACGAGGTAAGAGGGGTGGCAAACGGAAAGACAGACTCATGGAAAGTAACATGTCGAGATGTGTAAACCCGAGTGGATGCTCTGTCTAAACAAAAATAAGCACTTTGGGTGGTAGAGTACCCGAGAAAAACACAGGGTGTGGAGCGAGAGTCAAGCTTATGAGATGCATACGGCCGCAGCCAAGGGAAGCAAAGACAGCCAAAGATCCGAAGTTTTGCATAGTGAGGAGGATGACCAAAGAGACATTCAAACGGAGAGGAAAATGAAAGAATGGAAGTGGGCAAACGCATATGTCGAGTAAGACTTAGGCATAGAGGCGTGTGACAGCAAGGCAAGTCCGGTCTCAACAATATGACGATGCCGACGTTCAGACATCCCATTATGCTCAGGTGTATGCGGAGGAGTGGTGAGATGTGAGATACCATGGGTAGCAAAATAGGATGCAAGAGCCATGTATTCACCACCATTATCCGAATACAAGGTTTTAAGCTTGGTTTGAAATTGATTTTTGACCAAAGCATGAAACCGAACAAAAGTATCTCGTGTTTGAGATTTTTGTTTCAATGGATACAACCAAGTGTATCGGGTGTGATGGTCTACAAAAATGATGTAGTACTTAAATCCATCAACAGAGAGCAAGGGATGTCCAGACGTCACTAAAAACAATATCAAGAGGACCTTTTGAAGACA
>OVAY01002802.1:0-14972 GCA_900406395.1 Kernera saxatilis | reverse complement strand
ATAAGGGATATGGGCCAATCCACTCATTGCCAATTGGTTTTGAGTTGGAAATCCATAAAACTTAACAGAATGGGAAAACTCTAAGCCAATAGAAATTAAAGATGGAAGTTACCATGTTAGCAACTCAAAACTCATTGTTTCTTTATGGAGATTAGTTGTTGTAAGGGCGTTGGAGACAGAAGCAGCCACACCATTCTGGTTTGACCTTTCTTCCACATCACCGATATCAACTTCGAAATCACTCCATTATCGGCAATATACCATCGTTTCGTTTCTTCTGCATCCATCTGAATGCCTGGAGAAGAATCATGGTAAGTTAAGAATGAAGGCAGCACGCCTCATCAGAGAACCTTTATGGCACTACAAAATCTATGAACCTACTGGATAAACAATTCTTTGTAAAGACCCAGGAGCTGATGGAGAGACGAACATAGAAGTGAGAAAAATAAAAACCTCGAGGCATGGTACATTGTTTTCCGTGGAAGATTAGCCACTACAAACACAATGTTTTCTCTGCTTTTAGTTCTGGATTTTCGATTATAGGTATCTCTAATTCGGAGTTTAATCTTCTGATTGCAGTGGTGAAAAGCGGTGCCATTTTTTTGGGGAGGATTCTTGGTTTTCAGAGGATTATTATTGGTTATTCAAAGAGAGAGATCCAAAGAATATCACTGACGAAGACGTTGTGACAGGAAATCACAATCATGGATCAATCGGTTTACCATATTTGTCTTGGTTTATCTTATTTGGATTGGTTTAGCTATTTCAATTATTAAATCGGTGGTTTACATTTCTATATCTGTAGGTCATCGACCATTCTAAACAATTATTAAATCATATTATCTTCTTCAACCTCTCTCTCTCATTTATCATCACCGCCATTGAATCAGGTACCTCAGGGGTGATCCTTGTTATCTCTTGATCATCTTTCAGGCCTAGATTTACCAATCTCCGAGTTCTAGGTGAACTTCTGGATTGGGTTTTATCTTGTTCATTTCTCCTGTTCCAGACGTTGTCAATTTATGGTGGTCGCTAGAAAGTCGAAGAGGTTAAGCGACGTTAAGTTGGCTAGCAGTTTTGGATCCTTAATCGTGGAGGAAGACCAATAGACGGCGGCTCTGAAGTCTGAAACGTGAAATTTTTTTAGAGATACTGTTACTGTACACGTGTCCTCTTATGGCGTGCTGATATGGCATCTCGAGCCCTTCTCAAATCATATATATGATTAGGCTCAATCTTACAAAAATTATCATTTAACCTGGTTTTTCTTTGAACGGAGAAGACGAGGAAACCAAAAAAGAAAGACATAACTTTGTAAGTTTTTCTTTTTTTGTCCTGACCTGGTTTCAGTCTGTTTCTCTGGAAAGTTGTTAAGTGATGAATCTGTGGAAGCTTTTCAAGTATGGTGTTTTTTTTTTTCTTTCTCGAATTCGTCTGATAAATTCAGTTAATGCTTACAGATCTATGCTCTTTGTTCTGTAAATTTGGCCAATTTTGAAAACTGTGATTATGAAACTGTAGATCTATCTTCTTATAGACCAATTTAATCAACTACAGGTTTAGTTATAGCCATGTTCCGTCAATAAATTTGTCAGGTAAGAGACCCCTATATTGCGATCTACAATTATGATCCGGAATCAAGAGTCTTTGTTTCCACTTGATATATATAAATCTCCAAAGTTTCCTTTTTTATATCTACCCTCGAAGTAGTAAAGAGTTATCTTTTTCTCAATTGAATCCGAAGAATACTTAAGAGGGTTTATACTTGGAATCAGATCTCTATGGAGTATTTGGGACCATTAATCCGACTTTGTTCTTGGGAGCAGAGACTGTTGTTTCCTTTTGCCTTTTTTTACTTCTTTCGAAGATTCTTCATTTGAACGAGGTTTTCATTTTGAAATTAGCAGTTTTCTTTCTTTCAATTTGAAGTTGTTATGTTCTCTTTATCTCTCTTTTTTACTAAATGTGAATCAAAAGAATGTTTCTGAAGTTTAAAAACATCAAAGTTTAAATGTGGTGTTCCTGCTTTTGGTCCATTGATGAGAATCTTCTTTTCTTCTCCCCATTGTTCCTTTTTTTTTTTTTAATTTCTCTTCCCTGCCATTGCTTTGTTATTAAGTATCATTCAGAATTTGAATCAAACTCTACTTTTGTGTTTCAGAGCCTTTGAGAGGAGAAAAAGATGTCGTTCCGTAGCATAGTTCGTGATGTGAGAGACAGTATATGCATTTACAGCAACCAAATTAGCGATCTTCTAATCAAGACCCTGATCCCAGGTAAGAGAAGTCTCACAATCCTGCAATTCAAAATTCGAAAATTCCATTTTGCATCATCAATCACTGAATCGAAAATCCCACTCTGGTAATTTCTTCTGATGAGAAAAAATTATGGAAAATAATCTCAAAAATGGCATATTCGGGGCAAATTGGGATTAGGGTTTTGTCCCGCCACCTCACCAGCAGCTAAATCTCAAGCGTCTTCTTCTTTATTCGACTTTTTTTTTCCACCTCTTTGTTATGCGTGTGTGGTGGGTGGTTCTGCAACTCCCCAAAAAGAAGGAATAGAAAATTCCGTTTTATTTTTTACAAAGAAAATTGTCCGTTATTCCTATTAATTGTATTTTAATAATGGAGTACATAAAGTTTAGACTTTAGAGTTATGGACACTATTTAAAAAAAAAAGATACTATCTACCATTTAAATCAACCTATATTAAAAATATTATTTATTAAAATTATCAAATTTTTAGACTAGAAAAATGAAAAGTGCTACATATTTTAAATTTTAAATTTTGGTTGTTGAAAATATAATTTAAAAGTTTTCAAAAGCTTTCCTTTTTATATTTACTTTAATAAATATAGGAAAAGAAAGAGATTCGTGCATGTGGCAGCCTAATCAACTGTCAACGCACATTTTGGTTCCTTTTTGGTTGATTGGTGGAAAGCAAAACAATTTGAGAATAGACAATGGATAAATAAAAAGAACAATAAGCATTAATGAACAAATATGGTATATGGATGTTTTGTGTCGGCAGTGTAAATGGATAAGTTGAGTTGTGTGGCCATCTCAATTATTGATAATGTGAAAAAGTGTGAAGAGTTTTCGTTAGGTGTTATCCATATGTTTGATCAAAAAAAGGTTAATGAACGGTCTAGATGTATACTATACTACTAGTCTACTAGCTTCAAACCAAAGCCAATTTGGACATAATCAATTAATCACTATTATAGAGATGCTCTGAATTGTTATATATTTGGGTTGAATTTGTATTTCCTAAAGCTTTTTTTTTTAGCTAACACAAGTGGATTGGCACCAGGGTGGCGCCGCCGAATCTACCTTACAAAAATATATATGCCCTAAGTTCATTGATTAGGCATCGAATTAGAATATTAGACGAGAATCACAACATAACATTATTGGAAATCTTCATTTTTTTTAACGAACTCGAAATCTTCTTAAACTTTTTTTTGGGTGGCAAGATAATAATGTAAGATTATTAATGGGGTCATATATATTAATAATTAAATATGCTAGAGCCGTTAATTAATTAATCTATTATAAGACGATCACTTTTGTGATATAATAAAAGACTATGAGTATAAGTGTTGTGAAATATTTATGTGTGGATACATTTAATAATTTCTAGTTTAATGACGGGCTAAACTAGAAATTAATACTCGTTAAATAGAGAGTTATGGTCCTTGAAAATATAGATATATATTCTATATCCCATCAATAGAATACTAAGTTCAATAATTGCGTAAGCTTTTGGCAAATTGACTCTCTCTCAACTTCCTCTCCTATCTCTTCTCTTTTCCAGAGAGTTTTCCAATGGATTTAGGTATGTGATTTTCATCTCTTGATCTTAAACAAATAATTGATATATCTAAAGATTAAATTGTGTTTATGGATCCACAATTATTTATAACAATTGGTAGCAGAGCATATATATCAATTTTTGTTTGGATCTTAGTTATATTTATGAAATTCGAATTTATAAAGATTTTATAAAAGAAATTCGGATTTTATTTGGTGAAAATCATATCTATGATGATTTTTTTTTAGTTCTTCCCCATAGATTTTGTGTATATGGAAATCTGATTTTTTGTTCTTGTTAGATTTATTATATATGCATGTTTAGATCTAATTCTTAAGTTGTTATGAAGAGAAAATCATGTTTTTGATTTAGATCTAATTAAGTTTCTGAATTTTTTTTTGATTTTCTGAAATTTTTTGATTTTCTGGAAATTTTTGATTTTCTAGAAATTTTTGTTGATTTTCGGAGTTCATGGGAGTTCATACTTTAATTTTTTTTCAGATGCAGTTTTGATCCGATTTTTGTCATTGAAAGTTTTTTTTTTAATCGGACCCAAATCCAGTTTTTTAATTGGGCCCGCCCGATATAGTTTTTTAATCGGATCCAAACCAGGTTTTAAAAAACGCAACGCCTAAGATTCGAACTCAAGTCGCATGATAAAGGCTGGTATATTTCAAGTGTTCTTAACCATTCTGTCACTTCAGTATTCTTGCATAAAGAACCCATAGACTTTAGTTTATATGTCTTCGCAAGAATAAAATTAAAGTTTAAATCAATAAATAAATTTGGTTGTACATGTCTAATATTTTGAGTGGATTAATTGAATCAAGATGTTGCCAAAGTGACATCTCTTGAGGATTTTTTTATTCATAAAAAATATTAAATGAAGTATATATGCAAATTTATGCGGATATTAAATCGGTCTAAAGGAAGATTTAATATTTGGCGAAATTGCATATATGCATGTGATGATAAATACATGATAATTATATGGTTTTTTAAATATGTGAATGATAGATCGGCCCAAAGAAAGATTTATTGTTTATCATGTATTATTGTCAGTATTTGATCGTTACAACAAGAGTACCGCTAGTAGTTGATATTACTGTCCAAAGACTTGATATTAATGCTACACTTGGTATCTTGGATGGGAAGTGCAATTGTTTGATATTTATTACTTCCTCTGTTTCATATTAGTTGATGTTTAAGGATTATGTATACAAATTAAGAAATCACATAAATTCATAATTTTTTATTTACTCTATACAAAAACATCATTTATTGTTTAATTAAATACAATTTCACCAATAATAAAAAAGACAACAAAATACAATTGGCCAAAAAAAATTAAATGATATTTAATTTTGCATTGAAAATATAAAACATCAACTAAAATGAAACAATTTTTTTTGCCTAAAACATCAACTGATATGAAACAGAGAGAGTATTGATTTCTTCGGTTAGTGAGATATTAATTAATGATATGTTCTCTTTTTCAGCTAATGCCGCCACTTTATCTGCTAACTTAGGATCAATTACAAAACTTACGGGTTCTAACTTTTCAGAATGGAAAAGTAAAATAAAGATTGTTCTTGGGTGTATGGATCTTCACCTTGCGCTAAGGATCTCTTACAGATACCAGCACTGCTGAGTATAAAACGGTTTATGAGAAATAGGAGCGTTATAATCGTATTGGTTTAATGATCATTAAGGACAGCATTCCAGAAACCTTTAGGGGTGGTGAAACCTTTAGGGGTGGTGAGGAGATCAATGATCTCAAACAGTTCATTGCCGAGATGGATTTGCGCTTCGCAAGAAGTGATAAGGCGAAAATAAGCATGCTTTTGCATCGCTTTAGTACGATGAGGTATCACGGCAAAGGAAACATAAGGAAGTACATTTTGGAAATGTCCAACATTGTTTCAAAACTCAAGACACTTAAGACTGAGCTTCCGCCTGAGTTACTCATATATTTTGTCTTGAATTCTTTTCCTCCTCAGTTCAGTCAACTGAAATCGAACTATAACACACAGAAGGAGCAATGGTCTCTTAATGAGCTCATTTCGTATTGTGTGCAAGATGAAGATAGAATGAAAGAAGAACGGACTGAAAGTGCTCATATGGCTTATACCTCTAATGCTCAGAGCAAAAGAAAAAAATTTGAGCCTACTAAGAAAGATGCTGCTAAGGGTCCTATCCAAAAGAAACATGTTAAGGTTGAGGATACATGTTTCTTGAGCAGGAAGGGTGGACACATGAAGAAAGACTGCTAAAAGTATCACGCTTGGCGTGCTAAGAAAGGTATGTTCCTTGCTTTGGTTTGTTGTGAAATAAACTTAGTCGAAGTACCTAGAAACACTTGATGGTTAGACTCCGTTGCTACTACTAATGTCAGTGTTTAACTACATGGTTGCCTGAGCTACCGAAACCCAACTGATGCTGAAAGATGCATTCATCTGGCTAATGGGACTTCGGTGCAAGTGGAGGCAATCGCGCATTTTAGACTGTTTTTTAATCTTGGTCGTTTTCATATACCATATAACAAATAGTCTAAAACGACCAGAACTAAAAAATAGTTTAAATTATGCGATTGCCTCCACACGCACCGAAGTTCCATTAGCCAGGTGAATGCATCTTTCAGCATCAGTTGGGTTTCGGTAACTCATGCAACCCTGTAGTGAAACACTGATGTTAGTAGTAGCACCGGAGTATAACCACCAAGTGTTTCTAGGTACTTCGACTAAGTTTATTTCAGAACAAACCAAAGCAAGGAACATACTTTTCTTAGCACGCCAAGCGTGATACTTTTGGTAGTCCTTCTTCATGTGTCAACCCTTCCTGCAAAAGAAACATGTATCATCAACCTTAACATGTTTCTTTTGGGTAGGACCCTTAGCAACATCTTTCTTAGTAGACTCAATTTATTTCTTTTGCCCTGAGCATTAGAGGTGTAAGCCATATGAGCACTTTCAGTCCGTTCTTGTTTCATTCTATTTTCCTGTTGCACACAATACGCAATGAGCTCATTAAGAGACCATTGCTCCTTCTGTGTGTTATAGTTCGATTTCAGTTGACTGAACTGAGAATTCAAGATAAAGTATATGAGTAACTCAGGCGGAAGCTCAGTCTTAAGTGTCTTGAGTTTTGAAACAATGTTAGACATTTCCAAAATGTACTCCATTATGTTTCTTTTGCCGTGATACCTCATCGTACTAAAGTGATGCAAAAGCATGCTTATTTCCGCCTTATCACTTCTTGCGAAGCACAAATCCATCTCGGCAAAGAACTGTTTGAGATCATCGATCTTCTCACCACTCCTAAAGGTTTCCGGAATGGTGTCATTAATGATCATTAAACCAATGCGATTAGAACACTCTCACTTCTCATAAACCGTTTTATACTTAGCAGTGCTTATATCAGAAGGAGCAGTAAGACGTTCCATCCTTAGCGCAAGGTCAAGATCCATACATCCAAGAACAATCTTTATTTTACTTTTCCATTCCGAAAAGTTAGAACCCGTAAGTTTTGGAATTGATCCTAAGTTGGCAGATAAAATGGCGGCATTAGCTGAAAAAAGAGAACATATCATTAATTAATATCTCACTAACCGAAGAAATCAATAATAAATATCAAACTATTCGCGGTACTCTTGTTGTAACGATCAATTGACAATAATACATGATAGACAATAAATCTTCCTTTGGGCCGATCTATCACTCACATGTTTAAAAAACCATATAATCATCACGTATTTATCATCACATGCATATATGCAATTTGTCTAAATATTAAATCTTTCTTTGGGCCGTTTAATATCCGCATAAATTTGCATATATACTTCATTTAATATTTTTTTATGAATAAAAATATCCTCAAGAGAGGTCACTTTGGCGACATCTTGATTCAATTAATCCACTCAAAATATTAAATATGTACATCCAAATTTATTTATTGATTTAAACTTTAATTTTATTCTTGCGAAGACATATAAATTAAAATCTGTGGATTCTTTATATAAGAATACTGAAGTGGCAGAATGGTTAAGGATACCTGAAATCCGCCGGCCTTTATCATGCGACCTGGATTCGAATCCCAGCTGTTGCGTTTTTTTAAAAACTAGATCGGGCCGGATTAAAAACAAAACATGATTTGGGCTTGATTAAAATAATGGTTTGGGCCGGATTAAATGCCCAAAAAATGCCCATCCGAATTTGTCATTAAACAAAAAAAAAATTTCAACTAACAAAAATCGGATCTAAACTGCATCTCGAAAAAATTTGAAATATAAACTCCCATGAACTCCGAAAATCAACCAAAATTTTCCAGAAAATTATTTAGATCTAAATCAAACACGATTTCCTCTTCATAACCACTTAAGAATCAGATCTAAACATGCATATATATAAAATCTAACAAGAACAAATTATCAGAGTTTCATAATTCAATATATGCACATAAATTTTGAGGAAAACTCAAAATTCTTCATAGATATGATTTTCACCAAATAAAAATCCGAATTTATTTTTATTAAAAATCTTTATAAATCCGAATTTCATAAACAAACTTAGATCCAAACAAAAATTGATATATGTGCTTTGATACCAATTGCTAATTAAATTGTGGATCCATAAACACAATTAATCCTTAATTATATATCAATTATTTGTTTAGATAAAAAGATGAGAAAAAGAAAAGCATACCTAAATCCATGATTTTACAAAACTCTCGTTGGAAGAGAGAAGGGAGAGGAGAGGAGAGGAAGAAGAGAGAGAGTCAATTTGCCAAAAACTTACCCAAATTATTGAATTTAATATTCTACTAGGTTTTAATCCGCGGTACACTGCGGAGCAATGTTCAATTTTAAAAATTGTATATATAATTTGTGAATAATTGTTTTTTTTTCATTTATATAGATCAGTTCTTATTTTATACTAGATTAGGATCCGCATGATATGCGGGTTTTTAATATGCATATAATTAAAAAATAAGTAAGTACTTGTTGAAATATGTTTATATAATAGATTAGAACCCAAATAATACACAAATTTATAATAATAATTGTATATATATATAATTAAAAAATAAGTCAATACCCGCTACTGGTAACTGGTTGAATTTGATCAATTTTTGAAGAACATGTACTATAATGCGACGATAAACACGATTTTGATCTAATTGATTTATAGTTAAATAACTTTGATCGACTTTTTGAACCCTCAAACTCATTGTTTTTTTAATTTGATATCAGTAAGGAAGATAATAAAAAAATAAAAGCACATAATTGAATTTTAAACTCAAGATCTTATTTATAACGATATATCTTTGATTTGTTTTTAGATAAATAACATATTAGATAGGTAATTTTCCTATTTTTTTATCTTTGACTCTTTGATACTTTACTTATTTATTTTACTAATTATGTTGATATTATATTTTTTTTATATTTTACTTTTTTTATTTTACTATTTTATTACATTGATATGTGTCACAATATAAATTAAATGTGACACATGTCGCGATCTGGTGAATTATAATATTGCCTATGTGTCATGCTCACGCCGTACGCGTTCAGCTTTATATAATAAGATGTAAAATAATATATATATATATATATATATATATAATTTGCTGTTTATAGTGTAGTTGTTGTATATACAAAGTAAATTTTTTATGTGTTATTAACGTTTTTCTAAATAAAATGTCGGTATTCTAGATTATAAGCCGGGCTATGCGCATAATAATTTATTTGGAAACGAATTTGGGAATAAGGATGGTGTGTGAATATATTAGTATTTGTGAGTTTTGTGTATTATAATTGGTATAGAAGACACATTAAATTTGGTTTTAATATAATAATTGTTTGTTAACTTTGATATTTTTATAATATGGTCTTACAAAAAATTATTACACATCCAAAACATAACATGTAAATATATGTTATATGATTTTTTGGTTGGTATAATAATGAAACATCTAAAGAAATTGTATAACTATAATTTTTTTTTCCAGATATATTTAAATAGTAAAATATTGAATTATATGTACCAATTGTTTTATAGTTTTTTAGTTGAATCCCCAATTTCAATATAATTATAACAAATAATATTAGGACATGTTTTATATTTTGTTTTATTGGTTGTGTCTAGGATTTAACACGCGGTACACCGCATATCAATGTTTTATTTGAAAATTATATATATTTTATATTTGAAAATTTGTAACATTTTTTTTTGTAGAGTAATATATAGATTTATTGTTTTATTTTTTTAGAATAGTGTAGAGATATTTGGAAATTCATAGTATTATTGTTTGTTTATTGTATATACATATTAAATATTTTTATGTGGAATTTGAGCATTTGAAATTAATAATTAACATTTTGTAGTCTATATAATTAATGTTGATATAATTCATATATATAATTCACTTAATTAAATGTATTAGTTATATTCTAAAATATATCTTCATGTGCGAATATATGAATATATATGTATCTATTGGTTATAATGTTAAGCTTTATTACTAAATGAAAGAATTTACAACTAACTATCCATTACATATAAAGAAACGCAATACATGACTAATTAAGTAAAAAGATCAAAAAGGAAGATAACTATGTTTTCTACATTATATTTGTAGCAAGAGATTAATCACTCGAAATAAAAGATAACTGCTCTCTCAACGCTCATCTCCAAGCTCTCGCCTTTAGGAAAGGGAATGTGATAACTCCTTCGCCTTTAGGAGAGAGAATGTGATAACTCCTACGCCATTCGTGAACTTGTTGTGTTCCATATATGTATCGTTTTTTTTTCTTGTTTAAACCCTGTAATTCTACATACCTAACTCAAGACAAAAAGAGAACGTCAGAAACTTTATCTAAGTGTTTATGATATTTCTATTGGAAATAATCAATTTATGAACATTAAACTATAACCATGATCAATTTAGGATTACGAAGTGAAAGCTATAATCACTTTATGAACATTAAACTATAACCATGATCAATTTAGGATTACGAAGTGAAAGCTATAATCACTTTATGAACATTAAACCTTGGTACCTATAAGGATTATGAAGTGAAAGCTATAATCAATTTAGGATTATGAAGTGAAAGCTATAATCAATTTATAACCATGATCACAAAAGACAGTATCCATAAGTATACTTGAAAATGGCGAAGTTGTTAGCATAAAAAGTTGATGACGTACACCTCTCCTTTTGTGATCAAATAATCCATCTCATATGTTATTATTAGCGTGCAAATAAAGTTTGAATGAGAAACAGTGTAAATCTTAGCAGGTCATCAAATCATAGCAACAAAAAAAAAAAATCTACATCATCTTTGAGTTGGATGATTGTTAATTTTGAGAAAACAAAATCTGAAGTTGGTATAATTGTACTTCCACATGATATTCATCGCAAGAAGATTCCTCCCCATGAACTCCTATATTAATCACATCTAAGAACTATGATTTAAGTTCATAGCTTTTAAATCGACAAATCTTTCTAAATTATAATTAAATAAAGGTCATAGCAAGAAACTGAAAATGCAAAAGGAACATGAACATGAACAAAGTTAATTCTGTATTCATGCAATTAAAAGAAGAAGATTGAAGGTCTTAACTTTCTTCTTGACGTTTAAATAATTTAGCAGATAAATCCAAATGTCTTAAGCTATGGCCTTAACATGTACACATAATCACACACACTCTTGAATACAGAAAGGCATACCTTTTCGATGAGTTGAACATCATAAGAATTAATATCTGTCATACTTTTGCCTGATGAAGGTTGCAAGATCTAAACCGTTAAATGCAGAATCGGGCAACCCAACCATTCTTTCAAGATTTGCCCCCGTACACATACCTGAGAGTTTCTCTTATGAAAGGGAGGTGTCTTTTCTTTCTTCTTCCAGACACCTTGGAATTTTAATCACGTTGTACATCGGACATTGTGCATGCATTTTGGGCATGTACGTCCGAGAGCCTGAGCATAATCATAAGAAAATTAATTAAAAATTTGATAAATTAATATTTCAAGTCCTTATTATGCTCCAACAGAGAGAAAAAAAATATGCAATATGTATTCAAATCCATAACCAAGAAATCCATAATATGCAATATGTAATGCTCACCAATCTGTCCTCTTGCGACGTGGTGAAGATCGAGACTAAGCTGATCTCAAGCACTTCGTGTACTACCAAAGAACACTGGAAACTACAGTTGTAAGACACATGATATGCAAACACCATTTTGCTTTATTAGAAATCACTTAAACAATCTTTCCAAACTTGTTTAATCAGATTTACTCGACGTTGCACCAGCAACTCGACACTGACCAATTCCTAATTTACCCGTCTTACACACAACATGTGTTGTGTAACACACCGTGGTCACTCACCAATAATCCTAAATTTCGTTTAGTCTCTTGTGTCTTTTTCTCTTATGAACGGCTAACCCTAAAGAATAGTTTAGCCTTCACTTATATACTCGCCAACTATCCTTAGCTGCGATATCTCCTATTTCCTTTCATTTAGGAATTGAGAATCTTCCAATATCTTCTCTTCAAGATATTCCTTGCTCGCCAAGCTGCGTCTTCTGTGCGCCAATTTTTTTTGCCACATCATGCTTGTCTTCCGTGATTTGAGTCAAGTCTTCATGCTCCAATCAGAAAACGCCACATCATCATTGCTCTGCATTTATCTGTGTTATACATTAAGCCATGTGTGACATACTTGAACCTTAAGTGCAAACTCCAAACTTTTGGATCTTACAATCTCCCCTTTTTTGTCTGAATGTGACACCTCAAGCACCAGTAATAAAAAACAGATACAACCACACAAACTAGTCAGACATGAGACATGATTTGAAGTGTCAATCAAAGCCAAATGATATTTGGGCTTACACAGTCTCAACACTGGTTCTCATCATCACACGAAAAAGGCAACATAGAGATAACATTCAATATCAAAACACATGGTTTACTCTTCGCCATCAGACTCTGCAGCAACATGTCCCTTTTCTCCCCCTGCTTGAGTACACATCCAGATAAAAACAAATAACATAAACACTTATCTTTGACTCTGAATTGCATTGTCGTCAATTATCCCATAACGATCAAGGATGACTTGTGCTTTCCTCATATCAGGATTATCAACCGAGAGAAACTGCTGATCAAGAAGTAACCATATCTTGAATTGGGCGGTACTTTCACATGCGTCAACGGAAGCAAATCTTTCGTTGGAAGGACTCTGAACAAAACACACTCAACAAGCTCGATTAGCTCATAAAAAACTGGGCTTGAAACCCAAAACTGAACAGACCCAAAAGCACATGAAAAATAATCCAAATTTATTGACACATATCAATAAGAATTCAACACACCTGCATACAACTTATGAGTACCCCATGAATATCATTTCACACATACACATCTAAGAATCAAAAGATCTCAACCTTGAAGGCTGGTAAGTCTTGTTAAGACATCTCAAATGAATCACCTCTTAGAGTGTTTCAAGTGCTGGAGAGAGAGTTAGTACATATTTCACTTTGTATCACACCACAACAACCGAGATTTTTTTAGAAATATCAACTTACTAGCTCAGAAGTGAAATGATCTCACCCCTTGATCAGCTCAGGGTAGTCTACGCACCAGCATGCACTTCAAGATCGTCGTCATTGCTTTAGAAAATAACAAAAACTCATAATCTCTCCCCTTTTTTTTGTTCTTGTCTTAAAGCCCTCAAGGGTTTGTCACTCATGTGTAAGACATTCCCTTGTCTGATCCAGACAGTGATCAGCTATTTCCATGTGCTGAACACCTGATAAGAGGTTTTACACATGTGCAGTATGATACAATGCTTTACTTCTGCACAAACAACCTCTCAACACAAACACAGAAGATTAGAGTTCAGAGACACCAAGAGCTTTTCGTAAGTACAAAAAGCTATTGAGATCTAAAGGTTAGGTAAAGATGTATGCAAGTTGATTCTCAGATGCGACATGTTCAATAACAACAAGTTTATCCTCAACAAGTTCTCTAACAAGGTGATGTATAATGTCTACATGCTTAGTGCGAGAATGTTTCACATGATTCTTTGATAAATCAATTGCACTTTTGTTGTCACAATGCACGAGTAAGGGTTCAGCTTGAATATCGTAGTCAGCCAGCATTTGTCTCATCCAGAGGAGTTGCGTACATCAGCTACCGATAGCTACGTACTCCGCTTCAACAGTGGAGAGTGACACACAATTCAGATTCTTGTTGTACCATAAAATCATGTTGTTGTACCATAAAATCATGTTGTTGTCAAGGAAAACGCATCCTTCTGAGGTACTATTGCGATCATCTCGACCTCTAGCCCAACTTGCATCACAAAAATCTAAAAGAATTGTGTTAGTCTCATTAGAATAATTCATCCTGTAATCGAGTGTACCCTTCACGCATTTGATTATCCTCTTGACGGCTGTTAAACGGGACTATCTTGGGCTTCCTTGATATCTAGCACACAGACCAACAACATCTTTTGCAGAATGGTTTCCATGAATATGCACCTGTGAGAATTCACTCTTCGCAACTTCCTGCCTCTGTGAGTCAATACACTCTTCCGTCGTCACATCAGTATCAAATTCCTCATGTGTAGTACACTGCTCCTCCTGTGTTACCTCTTCCAGTCGATAACTTTGTTTATCATCAAAGACAATATTAATCAGCTCAGATTGATCTGATTTCTTACTATTTTCAACTCCTTTCATTTTTCTTTGACCTCCATCACTGAACGTGACTCGTCCTCCTTTGACAGCATTGAAGGTGTCTAGAGACTTTTGATTCCCAATCAGGTGTCGGGAGTAGCTACTATCAAAATAGCAGGGATCCATGTTCTGACTTTCAAGAGATGTGTAGGTTACATTGCTAATGAACTCTGGTTCTGTAATGATTTCCATTCTGGCGATGTTACACACATAGTCAACATGTGTATCAGTCAACATGTGTATCTTCAACATTACTAGTCACCTTCTCGATATCCTCCATCCTGGAGAAATTACACAATAGCTCAAGCGGAGTTACCTCTACACTTTTGTCGTACAATATCTCTCTTGACACCTAAGCTTTGTCATAATATTTTGGTTCAACAAAGCATTGACGTTGTCTCCATG
>OVAY01002801.1:0-14979 GCA_900406395.1 Kernera saxatilis | reverse complement strand
CTCAAGACAGCATCCAACCAATTTCATGAAGTTTTTGTGACCACTCACCATTGATGATATCGCTAAGTCGCGGTAAAAGTGTTGGTAATCGTAGTCAAAGAACGGGTGCATAAGTTGCTTGATGAGTATCATGGGATGGTTCTCGTTTTTACCTGAATACCATGCGTATAAAAAATCATATAAGAACAAAGAAGAAACATGATTAGTGACGCTGAAATTGTCCGTAGCTTGAAGGATCTGATCAGCAGAGAAGAATTTGATGGGATTTGATTTGCCATCGCAACATTGGATGAGATCTTCAAACAACTTAGCCCCTCTCTCTCTGCCTCGGATCAGCCTCTGTTTCTTATAATAGGCTCGTGATATCTTCTTCTTCAACCGATCCATCTCAGAACCTACTCAATTATAAAAAAATATACTTAAGTTTGAAGTCAAATGACCAAGATTGAAGACCACACACTGAGATGGAAACGTAACTAAATAGATATTGACTTTCTAGAACTCACCAAGAGCTCCAAGAACCAACCTAGAAAGGACCTGGTAAACAACAATATTCGTCAAAGAGAAGCACGAAGATTCTTGGGGAAAGTCTTCTTCTCACTGATTTTCTCAGAAATGGCTTAAAGGCCTTACATTTAGTGTGGATGATAAAGCGCGTTAACGGTCTCAACATTTGGACCGGGTTTAAACCGAATGATTGAATCGAAATTGGGAAAGAAATTATTAAACCGGCTACGTTATAGAGCTTCCTCTATCACAGCTACTGAACTGTTGTTGTTGTTGAATGTTCAATACAGACATCCTTCCGCATAATCATCTCATTTTATTTTACCAATCATAAATAAGATTATAAATGTAACAAGTATTTGACGTTGACAAGGTACTCTCTCTCTACCTCCGAAGTCAGAGATGATAGAATGCTCGTTATATATGTGGAGGATATGTGGTCAAGAGTGGGCTCCAACAACTGATAGATCGATGGACAAGAATTTAGGTAATAACCTCATGAAAACTCTCGTATAATTAATCCACACCATAAGGCAGCATAAATAATGTGAAGAATAACAGCCCTAGTCAAATAGAAAACCCAAAACCCAATAAAAGGAAATATAGATCATAAGTAAAACTAACAAAGAGTAATTAGCTTCAACAAGAAATGGAAATCTTCGTTGTGCTAGGCTTTTGAATCTTTTTTGGTTATTTATTGTTTTTTTATTAAAAAAGTTAGATCATTTCTTGAAAAGGATTTGAGTTGTTGGTACTTTTGAAAAATGATATCTCAAAAGTAGTATTTGTTAAAATTTCTCAAAATATGGAATGTTTCGTCTTTTCATCTTTTCATCTTTTTCATAATAACTATTTTTATTGTACATTTTTCACCATTTTTAACAATTTAGCAAAAAAAATCGTAGATATAACCTCGTGAATTATTTTTTTTCGCGGCTATTTTGGCTTTTTCATGGTTTTTTTTTTTGTAGTTTTTCATGAAATTTTTCGTTGTTTTTTTGGTTTTTCTGAACCATAACTAATTTATTGCTATATGGAAACATTTTTTAAATTTGAATTTGATTTGAGGTTTAAATTGGAAGTACCTGTCACATTCAATTTTTTTCCTGAGATTTTCTTTATCTTTTAATCATAACTTCTCTTTATATATTTTTTACTTGTAACCATTTATTTATTACAAATTGATGACGTCTTTTGAATTATGTTTTTTTTATCATAATATTTCGTTTCACATCTTATAACCATTTTTTTGATAAAAAGTCGTATATTTTAACATTCAAATCTTTCAGCTCTAATTATTCTTTGAGTTTTAAATTTATTAATAACTATCAAATTTTTACGAATATCAATTTCACAATAGACTAAAATTAACATTATTCTTGAATAGGAATGAAAAAAAAATTATAACCAAATTATATATAATCATATTTGTGGTGAAATTATTAGAATGCTATAACAACGCGTTTTCGGTGGTGAATACAAATACTAGCTCATTATTGATATTCATTTGATTCCATATGGAAATATCAAAAGGACGAACTCGAAGTCTTTCGCGAGTCTCCATCATTGATTCTTAATCAATGAAGACGACTTTTCCACACACTCTTTACACCATAAGTTGTCTCTCCTTCTAATAAACTCAATTATCTAAACAAAAGCAAGAAAATAAAAATAGATGATACACAGCGCCATGTTCGTCAAGCTCCTCACCATCATCTTCTTCTTCTTCTTCAGCCTACTCTCTCAATCCCTACAATCTTTTTCCCAAAATCTCGACTTCACCTTCAATGGCTTCCATCCTCCACTGGCTGACTTATCCCTCCAAGGAATCACCACCGTTACATCCAAAGGTCTCTTGAAGCTAACCAACATAACTCTCATGGAAAGTGGTCGAGATTTGTCGAATGTGAATTCTTTGAAATTCTTTGAAATCGTGAGTATTGGTCGAATGAGTCATCGGAACTTGGTCCCTCTCTTGGGTTATTGTCGCCGGAGAGGTGAGCTTCTTCTTGTGTATGATTACATGCCTAATGGAAGCTTAGACAAGTATTTGCACAATAGTCCGGAGATAACTCTCGACTGGAAACAGAGGATTAAAGTCATTAGAGGTGTGGCATCTGCCTTATTCTTCCTTCACGAGGAATGGGAACAAGTGGTGATTCACCGTGACGTCAAAGCCAGCAACGTCTTGGTAGACGCGGACCACAATGGGAGACTCGGGGATTTTGGTTTAGCTCGGTTATGTGGTCACGGTTCGGATCCTCAAACCACGCATGTCGCTGGAACATGGGGATACCTAGCCCCTGATCCCATCAGGACAGGACGGATCACGACAGCTACCGATGTTTTTGCATTCGGGGTGCTCTTACTAGAAGTGGCGTGCGGCAAACGTCCTATCGAGATTCAGAACGAGACTGGTGAGAGGGTCTTTATCGTGGAATGGGTTATTAAGTTTTGGATAGACGGAAACATCTTGGATGCTAAGGAACCGAATCTAGGCTATGAGTNTGGATGCTAAGGAACCGAATCTAGGCTATGAGTATGACCAAAGAGAGGTCGAAATGGTTTTGAAGCTAGGTTTGTTGTGTTCACAGTCCAACCCGGAGACTAGACCAACTATGAGACATGTGCTACATTATCTAAGGGGAGATGTAATGTTACCGGATTTTTTGCCCTCGGACTTGCGTGAGAGCGAGAGGATGTTGGGAATTCACCAAGGATTTAGTGAATCGTCAAGCTTTATTACCGGTGATCGATCTTCTTTGATTGCTGATTCTCTATTGTCTGGCGGGAGGTGAAGTTTTGAATATCTGTTTGTCTTGCATTTCATAAGTGATCATGACGATGACTTTTTGGTGTTGTACGTTGAAGTGAAATAATTGAAACTTTTATGACGATGACTGAGAAGTTTTTTATGTATTTTTTTTTGGACATTTTATACTTTAATAGTACTTTTCTTCACATCAAACAAATACAATTTTTTGGCCAAAGACATCATTGATATTCTATAACTATCTTATTATATAAAGCTGAACGCGCACGACGTGAACGTGACACGTAAGCACATTATTAAATAATCAGATCGCGACACGTGTTACAGTTAATTTAGATTGTGACATGTGTCAATATAATAAAATAGTAAAAAATTTTAAAAATGTAAAATAGAAAAAAGTATAGTATTCATAATTGGAAAAGAAAATAAGTAAAATCGTATAGTATCAATATAATTAGTAAAATAAATAAGTAATATAATAAAATAAAGAAAGAAATAATAGCAAAATAGTGGAGAAAAAAAGTTAAAGATAAAACAAGAGAAAAATTATCAGTATAGTATTCATAATTGGGAAAAGAAAAAAGTAAAATAGTATAGTATCAATATAAATGATAAATTAAATAAATAAAATATAAAATAAAGAAGAAAATAATAGCAAAATAGTAGAAAAAAAGTCAACGATAAAAAAGGAGGAAAATTATCTATCTACTATGTTATTTATGTAAAATGTAAAATGACCAAATTTGTAAAAAAAAAATGAAAAGTGATAGAAAAAAAGGAAAATTTAATATGAAAATTATTCTCATAATATGCTCTATATATCATTATAAATAAGATCTAGAGTCTTCAAAATTCAATTGTGTGCTTCCATCTTTTTATTCGCTTATTTATTGATATCAAATAAAAAATTGAGTTTGAAGATTAAAAAATCGATCAAAATTATTTAACTCTAAATCATTTAGATCAACTTGTTATCAACAACGAGTATATACTTATTTTTATAATTATATATAAATATAATTATTTGTAAAACTCGCATATTATTTAGGTCTTAATCAATTATATAAATATATTACAACCAATACTTATTTATTTTTCTAAATTATATATAAATAAAAATATTATTAAAAACCCGCATATCATGCGGGTCCTAATCTAGTCTATATATAATAGGAAACCTATTTTTGGAATCTGGTGACGTCAACATTTTTTTATAGGAAAAAAAAATTTTCATCAAACGGCTGAAAATTGTCTATTTATTAATCTAGAGTTTATATTTTAATCTAAAAGTTGTGTTTTGTATTTATTAATCAAGTTACATCTAACGGCTAAAAATTATCTATTTTTTTAATCTATGGTTTATATTTTAATCTAAAGGTTGTGTTTTGTACCTATTAATCCAACTACTGATATACTTCTACTTCCAACCTTTGTGATTTT
Organism: Kernera saxatilis; assembly: GCA_900406395.1. Taxonomy (NCBI): domain Eukaryota; kingdom Viridiplantae; phylum Streptophyta; class Magnoliopsida; order Brassicales; family Brassicaceae; genus Kernera; species Kernera saxatilis. Next base: position 10,259 of record OVAY01002801.1, on the reverse strand, counting down.
TCATATCCCTTAAAAACAGGTTAGACATTCCTTTTTCTGAAAATTAAATTTTAACATCTTCATTGTCGTCCTTTTATTTTCGATCAAAATCTTCACCATTTTCATTCTTTCTACCCTCCACGAAATCTCACACATTTCATTTTAAGACGCATACCCCTTTTTTTTTGGCCTCTTAATTTGTTTTTTTTTTTCTTGTTGGTTTTCTTATTGTTTTCTATGGATGAGTTTTATGCTCCTTTGGCATTGATCCAACTACTCTAATTGCTTAATAAATTACTAAGTTTCGGTTTGAGAATTTTTAAATCCAAATAAAACATTTATGGTCTATCTTTTGATCTAAAAATTGTATGTTTTTAATATGCTTACGTCAGCATTTTTTAAAACAAAAAAAAATTTCCATCTAACGGTTGTAATTTGATGGACCAAAGATTGACGGTAGAGATTTTCCTTAACAAACCGATGCGTCCGTTGGACAAAACAGTTCACCCCTCATCCCGAATAGCCGCTTCTGATTAACAGAATTGTTTGACCAAGCGTTATCGAACAACTTACTTTTTTTTTTTAACTGAAATTTGGAATTTGTCTTCATTTCGGATTTGCTAAGTTAGCAGTTTTTTTAGATTGAAAGTTTAGATGGTCTCTATTCGCCGAAGGAGTTACCTCTCCTAGAATCGTCGCTTCTCTTGAAAATTATATTATGATGAGTCCTACGAATTCTTTCAAGAAACTCTCACTTTTTATCGCACTAGATTTCCGTCACATAATATTCACCACACCACCGTCGCCGTCTAATCTGTTTCGTAAGTCCTACAGTTTTGGTCTCTCTTCATAGCCGATAGTCCCACTCCCTTCTGTGATCCAATATGTCCCGAACTTCGGCTTTTGAGTTTTCATGTCCTTATCTTTGAACAATACGGTTTCTCCCACGTTGTCTCCATAGAATTTACTCAAGAGATCAAAGTCCCGAGAGTAGGTATAGGGTGAGAATCAATTTCTTATTGGGAACATAGTCGCTTTTGATTCAAATCTGAAGATCCGTTATAGTTCAGTGGTTTTTGTGTCAACGAACTCGGTCTCTTCTTCTTTAAAATTTTCTAAAGATCAATTTGCTTTCAATTTTTTATTTTCTCATTAACTGTGTTCTTTATAATTACTCGCATGTTTCTAGATTTGTGGCTTTTTTTATGGTGTTCTTTGTAGTGGATCAAGTACCTTTCACAACCGGTTCTGTTTTTCCTCACAGTTTTATTGCCAATGACTTTTTTTGAATTTATGGAATATACATCGATTTTCTTTTTATATACGTTTGAGTATTATAAAAGATGATTGTTGTAACCTTTGACTTCTACGCGAAGAAACACCTCCGAATGGATGCTTCGACGTTTGTTGCTTTGTTTTGGGAAAGAAATTCTTCTTGCAAGAAGATAATTGTGGTCTCTCATATTTTTTCCTGATAATTGTGGCTCTCATATTCTTTCTTCTCCCTACTTTAGCCTTTGGATAATTGATATCCTTCAGTTTTCTTTTAACGAATTCGATTAAGTTACATATTAATTACTAATTACTTTGTTACCGTTTTTAAGAGTGATTCACTGACACCAAAATTGCCCTTCACTTCTACTTTTTTTCTCAAATTCTGATTATTTTTCTTTGTATATTTTAGTTGACTTATAGGCTTCAGGTTTCAAAAACAGGAGAGATGGTCTTTAAATTATTGTATGTTGATAAAATAGGCAATATTTTGGTCAAAAAGAAACAAGTAAAAATAAGACGAGGAGAGGTAAAAATGCTGGTTCTACTCACTGTTTGTAAATTGCTTGCTTATTAAGTGCGTTCTTACGTCAGCAAAGGCGATAATTGTGAAACATTTTTTTTTTTTTAGAGTAATAGCAATGGATGGTAATAGATAATTGCAAAATTAAATCCACAACCTGACAACTTTTTAAATAGTATTTTGTTGAAGCAAATGACTTTTTAATCCTTTTGTTTTATTTTCTCTCTTTCCATTTGTTTTCTCCGGCGAACTATTTCTCGTATGTTCTTTTCTTTTATTTGATCATATATTGTCAGGAAAGTTTTTTTTTTCAATAATGATATTTTTATTTTCTGATATTTGTTTGTGATCAAATAGATTTTCTCCTTGATTTTAATCCGTATAGTTTTCTGGATTTTGACAACAACGATGACGGTGACGATGGTGACCGTGACGGCGGTGGCAATAATAACGTTGGTAACAGTAACACTGTGGACGATGGTGATGGTGTCCGTTGGTGATGGTGTCTGTGACTGTAACAGTCTCGATGGGGAACTTTTGTTGCAGATTTATGGTGATATATTTTGCTATGTATATGCTATAACATTGTAAAAAAATATTGGGCAAAATCTTGTGTCATTTGCACAAAATCCGGTAATGAATAGTATATGTATACATTAATATAAATAATATATGTATATTTATTATCTTGTAACGATAATACAAATATTATTCGGATAGTTATAATATTAGCACGCTACAATTATTGGACATTAATGTTATCATGTTATAAGTATCATATATTATTATTATCATGTTACCATTATGTATAATTTGTTATTGTTATCGGTATAATTCTATATAACTTGTTATTACCACTGTTATCATGTTAACCTCTCCATTATTATTAGCACGATAACATACTGTATGATAATTTAGTATAAACTTATCGCGATAACATATTAATTAGTATGTCAACCAAATATTTATCCACTAAAAAACATTAATTAATAATTTTAAATTAATATTTTATATTTTGTATGATACGATAACTGATTTATCACAATAAATATATATTTAACACATCATACATAAATTTATCGTGATACTATATTCACTATCGTGGTAATTAAATAGTTAATCACTAAAATCATACAATGTTTCTCAATCAAATATGAACAGTATCACTGGATGAATAGTGTTATCTGCACAAAATCCGGTGATGAATAGTACCACTGCAACATATGAGCAGTGTTATTGATGATTCTTGGACTAATTGCATTTTATGTAATTTAATTAAAATAAAAGGATATTTGTGGTTTAAAATTTTTGTCTCTCTCATAGTTTCCTAATTTTTAAATTAACATTGTTAAAAACTTAATTAATTAATCTTTCATTGTTATTCAGCAAATTTACCTTTTTTTTTTATAAAGAGAAAACTTTATTATTATTATTTACTTACAATTGTTAGTTCTATGTTTTAATCTTCATTGGCACTTGTAATATATTTTAATAGTAACTAACTATTAGCGGATAATTTTAATGAAAATAAGAACTAATTTATTGAATCTGTGTGCACCTCTAATTTGCTAAAAAACAACTTATTCAAACTTTGACAGTTTTTTCAACTGAACCACGGATTGTCTCTGATATGGTTTTTTAGGAAGATAATACTTTTAGTTTACTTTATATGTTTTGCATTAATGAATTCTATAAGTTCTATTAAACATGTGGTATGTGATATTTCGACGGATGTTAATGTTTGTAAGAATGGGAACAAATTGTCCATAAACTAAGCACATCTATTATTTTATTACGGTTTATTGAATTTTATTTAACGGTTTACTACCTAGTATTAATAAAAGTAAACATGTTTGTAAATATCTTTATTTTAACAAGTTAAATTTTCAGATGTTGTCTATTTTTTTTAACAACTCATATCCATTTTATTTTATTTTTTCTTTTTTCTTTTTTTTTCTTCAGAATTAACTTAGACAGTTAGACTATTGTAATTTTTTTGGTATTTGAAAATTATTTTATTAGTTTTCCACATAATTCTAACTCTTTTTCATATCTGAACAATTCGAATAAATTCAATTTATAGACAAACTTGATTGATCTGCTAATTCATATCCAAACAAAACATATTAGCTTTTCTATTCACCAATTAAACTATTAACGCCAAATCATAAATTGATTGTAATTTTGTAAATCATGATTGCTGAGTCGGATGTCGTCGAGAATTTTTATTTATTTATTAAAAGAAGCAATCTTAATAAAACGGTTTCGTTTTCGAGAAAACAAAGTGTTTTCAATGGGCTCTACCACAACGTGTTTGAACCTAGACATTTTCGGTAGGGTCGGATCATGTACGTTGCCTCCTTCTCAAGGCATTAGCTTCCTTACTTCATCCCAATTTTGTAACTAAAGGTGATTTGGTGAGTATCATTGATTGTGGAGCTTAACATGCACATATTGTTTAGGAGAATAGGGGATTTGGTGAGTTAATTATTATGTTTATTATAGCTTGTTCAAATGGATTAATAATTCAGTTCACAAACTCGTTTATGAGATTCGTCAATAGTTTTATGGTTTGGGACTTTTCTTGATGGCTTATGAACTTTGATGAAGATATTTTTTTTAAAAGTTGTTTTTTTCCAGGGAAAATAAAATAGCAGAACTTCAAAGAATTGGTGTGAGCTTTTATATATGGAAAGGATGATTGTTCAAGAAAATTGAGGATTCTTGAATATAACGAAATTGACAAAATAAGAGGAGATTCGAAGAAGAAAAAAAATTAAGCACAGATCATGGATCTAACATGTCCCCTAAATATTTTGACGAATGTTTTAACATGATTATTGTTTTGGAATCAATTCGTTCCCAACTATCAGGGTTAAGCACATGTGATCATAGCCTATATATATATATATAAAATATAATATAATATACATAATTTCCTTCATATCCATCTTTCATAACAAGAGAGAAATTTCTGAAAGTAAGTTAGCTTTTTTTCTTCAGTACAGTCCCATGCACATTGAATCTACTGGTCAAGACACAATGGACCTTCGTCCCATGCAGATTGAATCGGGAACAAGCGGGGACCGAGGTATGAAGGGAATAGGGGGGAGGGTCACATGACCCTATAAAATTAAAATATTAATTATTTCTAGTGTGTATATTTGATTGAATTTATTTAACATTTGATCAAAATCTATTTTTGATACCCCAGTAATTTGTGTTCATATTCATCAGCCCCAACCTAACTAATTCATATAATTTTTTCATTTTTTTTATTATAGTATTATACTAGTTGATAATCCGCACCGTGCGAAGAGTTAGTTGATTTTAAAAGAAATTTACTTAATTTTGATAACAATTATTTTTTAACATTAATTTATCTTATCATTAAGATCCTACATATAAGTAGTATTTTGTTAATTTACAAAACTTTTAATAACGATTATACATTTCGTTATTATATACGTGAATTGTTAAATATTATCTATTGTTCATACTATTTAAAATCAATTTTTATATGTTATATTGTGAAATATTTTTCTAATTTATTCTGTTTAGTTCATAAGTGAATTAATTCTAGTTAATTATCAAAAATAATTTTAAAAAGATTGATAAATAGGCAAAGCTATTAAATATGCATACTATGATCCTGATAAAAACTATTTCTAGTTCGGCTACTGGAAAAAACAAAAAAAGATGAGTTGTCTCCAGGGATGTGGCGGTTTCGCACAAATCCGGATCTTTGTTGTATCTAGAGTCCCAGACCGTATGCGTCATGTAAATCCAGAAGCATACACGCCTCAGTTGCTTCTCATTGGACCTCTTCACCACTCTTTGAAATCTCAAGCTCTCAAGTCTCGTGGAGACATCACAGACACGAAGTCAATGGGCTACTTAAACATGGAGGCTCACAAGAAGATTTACCTAGCTGAATTTCCACGAAGGTTTAAAGTGGAAAACTTGATTGATAAATTCAGGGGAATAATCAAAGAAAACGAAGATATGATTAGGGAAAGCTACTGAGAATCAACGGCATGGATTCAATCTTCAGAGTTCGTGGATATGATCCTGCTCGACTCTGTTTTCATACTAGAGTTCATTTACAGGAGGTTCGAAAAACGACGAACAAAGAAAACAGGGGATCCTCTCATGGACGAGCCATGTCTTGCATTCACAGTCACAAGAGATCTCATCTTGCTCGAGAACCAGCTTCCTTACTTCATACTCCATAAACTCTTCAATCCACTCGTCCCAACCCTCCGTACATTAGTCATCGACAACTTCTTTGATTCGGGGACTAAGCTTGAAAACAGCTCAAAGTTCATACACTTCACTGATCTGTACAGGTGTGTCCGTGTGGAGACACTCCCCGTGCATTATTATGGGGAATTCGAGTATATGGATGATCTGTATCCCGCCGATAAGCTACATAGTGGGGGAGTGAAGTTCAAGCCAATAGATAACAATTTATCCTTGGATGTGGAATTCAAGAATGGCTGTTTGAACATACCTTGTATCTTTGTTTATGACGATTTGGAGATGGAACTTAGAAACATAATGGCTCTTGAGCAATGCCATTATGCTTTCAATACCCACGTCAGTAACTACATTTGGTTCTTGGATTTCCTCATGGACACCAAAAAAGACGTGGACTTGCTCACCGAGAAAGGTAAACCCTTTCATCGTATATAGACGTATAAATGTGTGTGTGTGTGTGTGTGTTTTTGTATAATTGTATGTGTATTGATTCGTGATGGTATAGGGATAATAAAGAATTTGCTTGGGAACCATGATTTGGTGGCTACGATGGTGAACAATCTCTCGTCGGGAGTCATCAACTATGGCTCTTACTATCATCATATCGCGTTAGACATCAAGAAACACTACAATGACCCATGGAATAAGTCACGCGCCGTCCTCAAGAGCGTCTATTTCAGCAACCCATGGAGAGGAACAGCCACAATAGCCGCTGCATTGCTATTGGTGCTGACTATTATCCAGACCGTGTCTTCCATCATCCAGCTTTTCTAGAAGAACACTCCGGTTCTAGTTCCGTCTCTACACTTGTCTCTGATTTGATATTTTATATTTTAGTTCGTTGTTCAAATGATTTATCTAATAGTAACTAGCAACATCTGTTTTTCTTTTAAAATGTCTATCTTTTGTGATACCCAAGTGGTTTTGGGCTAGTGGTACTTGAGGGGGTAATCCCAATACGGTACCTACAGTTCGATTCCACTTGGCCACTGGGGTATTCACATGAGGCCCTTAGCTCTCCAGGAATCGTGGCACTTGCCGCGCTAGTCGAGTCTTTCTAGATCCGGATACCTGGGTTATCAAAAAAAANGGGTTAAAAAAAAAAAAAAAAAAAAAAAAAGTACTAGTAGATTGTAACCAGAACCTAAAGACATAATTGCTCATACACGGTACACGTTCTATTCTCCACCGTAATAACAAGAGTTTAATCACACGATGTGGGGAAAAAGTTGCAAAAAAAATAAATAATAACCCAGCTTATAATAATTTCACTTTAAAATACCTGACAACATTTGAGGTGCGAATTAAAACCTAACATATTTTAACGAAGCAAATAAAAATCCAATCTATTCAACAAAACAAATAAAACCCCAACCTATTTCATCAAAGTAAATAAGAACTCTTCAAAGCTAACGATGTTAAAATTTAAATTGAAAAAAAAAGGTTTTACACTTAGTTAAAAACTTTGTTTTGTATTTTGACGGAATTTTAATTCAAAGTGATGACCCGAAAGTGGTCCAAACTTTGTATGTTTTTTTTTAATAAATACCAAGCTTTTGTGACCAAAACTCAAGTTCTTTTTATATTGTTTAGTCCTTTGGTCTACAGAGAAACACTTGGGTTCTCATGTACGTCCAAAAAGATTATGAAAAGATCTTCACTCTTGTATGCTTAATCTAGTTAATTTTCATGTCTTTACTTTATGCCTTTGATTATGTCTTTTATTTATGCTTAGAGGTTTATACATGATAAGAAATTCTAGATCTCTATAAATCTCATCACTTAGAAAGGTCTTAATACTAGATAGTACTTGGTCACTCTTGATCTAGATCCTAAGCTTTCCAACACGTAACAAATGTTTGTGGAAATGCTTGAAATACTCTTAGTGGCTTTAATGAACCAAATCTTAAAGCTAGCTTAAAAGACACATAGCTTCCTAACGGTTTGTCCTATGACCCTATGATGCTAAAAGACTTTTACCACGAACCATGGTCTAGTCCTTTGTAAGTGTGTCCATTGTTTTGAAAGGAGCATTCATGTGAATCTAGTCCATAAATGGTTCAAACTTCTTTTATTTGATTAATTGATGACTCCTTAGTTTAATGTTTATGCCATTCCATTAGGTTTGATTGTATAAATTTTGTATTCTTGATTTTTTTTTTTTTTGCCATGATTTAATGTTAATGAACACTTTGCTTCTTTGCATGTTACTACCATGGAGTTTTTTTTTTTTTTTTGAGAAAAACTACCATGGAGTTCTCAGCTCTTTTACTGGATTTGTAGTAAAAACTTATGAAATACTTTAATGAAAACACTTAATAGAGTTTTGAAATACTTTAATGAAAATTATTATGTTAACTACATAATGTTTTTCAAAAATACTAATTTATTAAGTGTATTTGTTGTTTGACAATTAACAAAAATAGTAGACATTTAATATAATATTTTTTAATTTGTTGTTTGGCAAAATAGTAGAGATTTAATATAAAATTATTTTCTTATATTATCCTTAATCTCATTTTTAAATACATTAGATTTTAATAAATTTTGTAATGGCGTTTTATTATATGTAAATATAATAAAAACAAATGTTTTTTTTCAAAGTCTTTTTTTTTTTACCGTAGTACGTAGCTTAAACAATTTTAAATAATCGATAAAATAAAAATTAATATTAGTATGAATCCATCTTTCAGTAATAATGTTCCCTAAGTATTTTTACCAATTTTGGATATGAATAATGTTTTGGAATCGATTGATTCTTATCTATCGGGATTAAGCAGATGTGATCCTAGCCTTATATCATTTCCTCCATATGTAATAAGAGAAAGACTTCCGAAAGGAAGTTGACTTTCTTCTTCCACCTGCTTCGCTTGTACTCCCATGGATCCATCAACACTTCTAGCTTCAGATTCTTCAGACAAGATTGAAACTTCTTATCCAGACACAATGGACCGAAGGTTGGATCTTGAATCGGGAAGAACCCATGCGTTGAACAAGCTAGCTCCAGGGATGTGGCGGGTTCCTACAAATCCCGTTCTTTGCTGTATCTACCGAGTCCCAAACTGTCTGCGTCACGTAAATCCTGAAGCATACACGCCTCAGTTGGTTCTCATTGGACCTCTTAACCACTCGTTGAAGTCTCAAGCTTTCAAGTCTCGTGGAAACATCACAAACACAAAGTCAATGGGCTACTTAAACATGGAGGCTCACAAGAGGATTTACCTAGCTGAATTTCCACAAAGGTTTGAAGAGGAAAACTTGATTGATAAATTCAGGGGAATAATCAAAGAAAACGAAGATACGATCAGGGAAAGCTACTCGGAATCAACGGCATGGATTCAATCTTCGGAGTTTGTGGATATGATCCTGCTCGACTCTGTTTTCATACTAGAGTTCATTTTCAGGATCTCCGAAATAGAACTCAAGAAAACAGGGGATCCTCTCATGGACGAGCCTTGTCTTGGAAACACAGTTAGGAGAGATCTCATGTTGTTCGAGAACCAGCTTCCTTACTCCATACTCCATAAACTCTTCCATCCAATCTTCCCAAGCCTCCGCACATTAGTCATCACCTACTTCCTTGATTCTGAAACTACTACGATTGAAGACAAGTCAGAGTTCAAACACTTCACTGATCTGTTTAGGCGTGCCCACGTGGAGACACTCCCCGGCGCACTATTTTGGAGAATTTGAGGATTACATGGACGATCTGTATCACGCTGATAAGCTACATAACGGGGGAGTGAAATTCAAGCCAGTAGAAAAAAAGTTCTCCTTGGATGTGGAATTCAAGAATGGTTGTCTGAACATACCATGTGTGTAACACCCGCCTTGACTTGCCACACAAGAAATCATTTGCAAGTCCAATGCGTTTACTCAGTCCCAGAAATCGTCTTAACATAATTATTTTATCATAAATCGTTCTTAAACTTAACTTCATAAATCCAATCTTAAAACAACTTTGAAAACGTTTTCTTTAATAAAATCCACCAACGAACACACCACTTGAACCGGAACTCTTAACCTGAAAGACAAGGGGAAGAGGAGGGGTGAGTAATTTGGATTACCCAGTGAGAATGAGCCTTAGAGACCCAAGAATTCTCCATACACGAACACACCCAGGCAATCATAAAGTCTAAACCTAAGACAAGCAGCAATGACGTGTCAAAGACATACACACATCAAACAAATGGAACTACGTCCCATAAACCACCGCCAAGTAAAG
>OVAY01002800.1:0-14979 GCA_900406395.1 Kernera saxatilis | reverse complement strand
TAGATATCATATTTGGGTTTCCTTGGAAACGTAGAAAAAAGCTTGAAAAGTTGAGAACTTATATATAGTTTCTAAATAAGTTCTAAATACAATATATATACTAAAAAAGTAAGTAAAGAATCAATGGATACATGATTAAGGAATTGCACAACAAAACACACAAGTATGTACATAAGCTTTGTAGCATATTCCCACTAGAAATGCGGTTCTATATCAATATATCATGATTCAAAAGAAATACATGGTTGAGAATTTTTTTTTTTCTTTGAATCAAAGGATCCAGATGAACATCTGATTTAAGCCTGATAAGTTTATTGGAGAGGAGAAGTCGGATTGCAGCTCTAAATTGATATTTCAAAAATAACTAGTCAGCAACTAGCGACATAGAAAAAGATTGGAATAGCAATGACATTACTAAGAATAGATGATTTAAAACGTGTATTTTTGTGTGTTGGATATGCCAAATAATATTAGTAAATACAAGCAATCTCCAAGGGTTTCAAAAGAGTATTTTTTTTGTCAGACTTTTCAATTAGTGAAAGCTAGCAGTGAATGTTAAAGGCTCTTTCTCAGATCTTTATGGTATTGTAGTGGACATTGCAGCTTGTTCTGCTTTGTTTTAGGCTAAGCGGGGTAATAGGAGAGTATGTTCCCGACCAAGCCTAATATTTTGAATGAATGAATCATGCTTGAACAAAAAAGCAATGTTTGAAAAAGAAACCTTTTGGTCAAAAAAATCATACCAAAATGTTTCAAGCGAAGCGCTGAAATTTGTTGTAATAAACAAATATCCTACTACGTTTAAGGGCAATTTAAACAAATATCTTCAGAGTCTTTATTTACCATATTATTTCGTACATCCAACACAAAAAAAACACGATTTAAATCATCTATGCGTATCAATGTCATTACGATTTCAACAATTATAATAGTCCAATGGTATATTTACTTTCTTATAAATTATAGTTTACTTACCATTAACAATTTCAATGTAAAAAAAAATTCATTAATCAACTCTCATTGTGACAAATTAACAAAAATATTTTTTGTTTCTCCTTTAACATATAGGGGATTGGTGCAATGAAATTTATCATCACTAAAACTAGGGTAATCACCATGTTAAGGAAAACATTTGGAGGTATTTGCAAAAAATTAGTATGGAGAATACTGTAATTCAAAGTGATAGATTTTTTGTATTTATTTTAGTATTTGCACTTTATGGCAGTGAAAAATTCATGATTTAAAAAAAAAATAAAGCTATTTACTGTCAACGAATAAGAATGAGTTTCCACTATTTTGTGCCTAAAGTATTCTAGATCACTAACCAAATACATTTAACAAAATAACATGTTAAATTTTCCTGGTATCCTTTTGCTATTTTCTAATAGCAACTTTAACATTTTTTTTATTTTACTTAATTAAATCATCATTTTTTTGTCATTTATCTAATTCACTTTTTTACCATAAATGTTATTTTATTTTATTAGACTAATACATAAAATGTTAATTTTTTCCGCGATTCCGTTTCGGCATGCTATGTTGTTTATTAAAATTAAAATTTATTAAAAAGTACAATGTTATTTCAACGGGTTAGATTTGAATCCAAATATTTTGTGTAATTATAGATAATTTAAAAAGTTTTAATTTCTTAAACAAATAGTAAGTCAGATAGCTCTACCTATACTCGACCAGTATGATTATCCGTTGGAATATGTTACAATAACTTACACATACAAATTTTACCTATCTTTACCTAGGAAAAATTCGGATAATTATGATCGGATATGGATTGGATTATACGATTTAATCTCAAATGCATATGCATATGCATTCATAACAATAACACAATACCCTTACATATGTTGCAGATGACTAAAACCAAACCATATACTTTTGCATTCGAGAAAAATCGACAATGTCCTTGTGAGCATTCTGTTTGATAAAAGGGTCGAACATAAAAATATTTCCATCCTTTTTTTTCGATCATAATATATTGCCTAATGATTTATATTAGTGTTGCCAACGTGTCATCATTCATATTCAATCTCATATAATGCAGATTAACGAATGTTGTTGACAAAAAAAAAATTTAAGTAGCCGAACATAAAAATATTTCCGTCCATTTTTTTCAACAAGAACATATTGTCTAGTGGTTTATACTAGTATTACTGACATGTTAGCATTCATATTCAGTCTTATGTAATACAGGTTAATGAATGTTGTTGACGAGCAATTTTTTTTACGGCAATTTAATTAATTTATATACTTTTTTTAATACTTTGTAGATAAAAAGTAACAAAATTCTGCATTGTGCAAAAAGAAATTAAAAAAAAGTGCAATATCTAATGCATTTAAAAATTTTGGTAAATCATTGAAAAAACAATAACATATTGCTCGATAAATTGTAAGAGTTGTTTTTTTTTTTTCCTTATTTTCTCAATGTGAAAAATTTCCTCCTTTTTGTGTTCCATTACTTTGTTCTCTCTCGAAGACTTAGTGTTGAAAGAGCGGCCAGTGATCTCTCTCTCTCTCTCTCTGGTCGTTGGCTACTCGAGAAATCTCACTGCAATGCAAAGCTGAAACATCTCTCTCTCTCTCTCTCTCTCTCTCTCTGCTTTCAAGGTTAACACAAATCTCTCTCTCTCTCTCTTGCTCTCCTTCTCTTCTCTTAATGTCGCTTTAGGTAATTCACGTTCGTGTTTCGTTGCGATGCCTTGTGGGTTTTTGCAAAAACGTTACTGTTAAATGCATAAGAAATCAAGCAAAAAACAATCGGAGATAGATGTTGGAAAAATCCATCCTTTAAACATGAAGTACCAATCTTTTTGTAAGAGAATCCGTCTTTTCACGTTTTCTGTGTTGCGTTTAAAGATTTCAACTTTTGTCAAATGTGATTACGACTCGTCCTTGTTTTCGTCTTATCCCTTTACGTGGGTTTATAGGATCGTTTGAGAATTACATGTCTTTTGTTGATGTTTGGGATCGATGGCAGGTCTCTCGGGATTGACCCATCTCGTTTCGTCTGTGTGATAAAAGCATGTTCTTGATTCTGGGTTTGCTCTATCTTCACGCTATTTGGTTCTGAGACAATCGATTTCATTTCGTTTTCTCTTGGCTTTTGGATAACTGCTATTGTTTCACTGATCATGTCTCGGATGTTTTGTAATTTCTAGTTTTGTTTTCGCATCTGAAGTAAGTTGAGTGCTCAGTTTTGATGCTGCGATCCGTGTTGTTCTTGAGCATTCTATTTGATTTTGCTCAGAAATTGATTGCAATTTGTATGATTGCTATTAGCTTTTTAGTTTGATCTTTGAATGTCCTCTCTGTAATCGTTGGTTTCAGTGATCTTATGGCCATTGTGATTCTAAGTGTTTGATCTTTAATGTTTCTATGCTTATGTGTTCTATGTGATTTTACCAGATACATTTAGCTATGTTTCTTGCGTCTTGTAAATTTTGATGTTCATGGTTAGCTATGTTTGTGGCAATGAGTGAAAGCATGTGTTATATCCTCAAATTGTCTATCTTTGCGAGGTAATTATAATCCGATCAGGTCTAGTTTTCTTATTTGATCTCAGATGAAACCTTCTCTTGTTACACTTTGGTATGTTCTTGAAGATTTTGTATAACAATGATCTCTTATCTGCAGTTTTTTACAATTGAATCATATGGTTTATGCAGACAGTTCTTCTGATGGATGAAGAAAACAATCCTATGGAAGAATCTTGTGAGGTAGAATTTGTCTGTGGAGATCGAAAAGTTGATATCCGTGTTGGTGATGAATATCAAGCTGAGATACCTCCTCTGATGTCTGAATCCGAACGTGCATCGCTTCTTTCGAATCCTCTAGCTTTGGATCTCAACTCTGATTCCTCTCGTTCCTTTGTCGTGGGACTATCTGTGGAAGTAATGTGGATAGACACCAAACATAGAGATGGACAGGGACTTGGAGATGATAATGTCGACATGAACGAATCTCTCAAATCTCTGAAAACAAGAAAGAGCCGTAAAGGTGAGAGTGATGGCAACCCGGGATCTAAGCAAAGGATGAATCTTGAAGCTGTGCCTGAGATATCATCAAGTACTTGGGAAGATTTGGAAGTAGATGGCTTTGTTCTTGGGCTGTATACATTCGGGAAGGATTTTAGACTGATAAAGAAGTTGTTGGAGAGCAAAGAAACAGGAGCAATGCTCTCGTTTTACTACGGGAAGTTCTACAAATCCGCGAAACACAAGGTTTGGTCTCATTCCCTTAAGAAGAGGAGCAGGAAATGCATACAAGGGAAGAAGCTCTATTCAGGCTGGAGGCTACAACTGTTGCTGTCTCGTTTGGTTCCTGGTATTACCGACGAAACACAGAAACAGAAGCTTGTGAAGGTGAGTTCTCTTTTCACATTCTTACACTGAAAAATTATTGAGAATCACATCTTAGGCCATTTTTACAGGTCTCAAAGTCATTTTCTGAGGGGAATAGATCTCTTGAGGATTACATAACCGCGGTGAAGGAGCTAGTGGGTCTCAGGTCTCTTGTAGAGGCTGTAGCGATCGGTAAAGAGAAAGAAGATTTGACACTACTCACTATAGAACCCGTAAAAGCGAAACAATGGTTCTCAGTTTCTTCTGCGGTTGCTCCTGGTTTAGGGGCCTATACTTCACTCACATCTGATGAAATAATCGATAAGTTGACTGGTGGTACGCGTCTAAGCAAAGCCCGTTGCAATGATATCTTTTGGGAAGCTGTGTGGCCTCGTTTGCTAGCCAGAGGGTGGCATTCTGAGCAGCCAAAAGACCGAGGTTACATAAAGACTAAAGACCACCTCGTCTTCCTCATCCCTGGGGTAAAGAAGTTCTCAAGACGGAAACTTGTTAAACAGAATCATTACTTTGACTCCATCAGTGACATTCTTGCAAAGGTTGTTTCCGAGCCTGAGCTTCTTGAGTTTGAAACAGCAGAGATCAGAGCTCCAAATGGATTCATCGAAGAGAAAATTCGCGACCAATCAAACCACGAAAAACGCCGATACCTCAGGCTGCCAGACTCTTCTTCCACTCATATGAAGTTCACTGTTGTGGACACTACTACTTTGGCTGCTGGCGGAAAGTTGTTTGAATTCCGAGAGTTGAAGAATCCGAATCCAGAGTCAAAATCTTCTGTGGAAAGATTTGAATCGATACCGTTGGATGTAGAGGAGCCTGCCAAGTTTGCTGATGAATGTAAGTGGGAAAGGAGGCGAATCAAGAAACTCGTGGAAGAACCGATGAGATTTATGATTGTGGATACAAGTGTGGACCGAGGTGGCCACGCATCCGGGCTAAGAAGACGAAGACATTTGCCTGATGATGGAGGAGAAGCCGTTGTTGATTCACCACAGGACCAATCTGGCACTAATACTTGTGTGGACGGCGAGTATCCTAATGGGACTGATTCTGGTGTAAAGGAGGAGACTTTGGAGAATGTCCAACAAGGTCGATCAAAGAAGAGGTCCGCGCGAAAATCAGAATCTAATAACAATCATCCGGTTAGTTCTCTGCCCGTGCCAAAACGCAGGCGGCTCAGTGCTTGTGTAAGGAAAGATATCAAACTTTCTGGTGAAAGCTCGATGTCGAAGCCACCTAACTGCTACCCCAAGTTATCTGTTGATTCTATGAACCTCAAGACTGAGCAATCAGAAGAAACTGGAAATGGGATTGGGATTCAAGAAAGGCCAGAAACTGAACCAAATGGGTTATGTCCTGTCTCGAAAACAGTCAACGAAGTTAGTTCATCAGCACAACAACAAGAACCAAATGGGTTATGTTCAAAGAAACAAGGAGCTCTTCATGAGATCAGTTCATCAGAACAACAACAAGAGGAGTCAAATCAGTTGTGTTCGAACAAGAAATACTCTTCCAAGGATCTTGAAGCTGTCCAACAACAAGAGAAACCGATTCAGCTTCCTACCATGTCATGCTCAGAGAAGATTTCTCCTTCCACTGATCATGGAACTACTCAAGAAGCTGCATCATTAAAACAAGAAGAAGAAGATCAAAACCAAGAGACTAACACAGATCTTCCAAGAAGACAAAGCACAAGAAAGCGGCCATTGACGACTCGTGCTCTGGAAGCTCTCGAATCTGGCTTTTTTACAGCAAGTAGCATGAAAACTACACCTAAACCGAGAAAACGTGAAAGGTCTACAAGGATCAAGCACACAGCTAATGCGAGTAACAGAACTCAAGGTGAGACAGACAATGGGTTTCTTGTAAAGGAAACCACAGCAAGTAAACCGCTGGACCTAGAGGATTCGGAACCGAGCTTTCTTGTCAATAAAGCAACAACGGCGAGTAAGCCTGTGGATCAAATAGAGGATTCGAAGAAAGTGACAACCGAGTTCCCTAAACGACCTCCGATTGTTTTGAAAATTCCCTTCAAGCGTAGCAGAGGAAGCGTCGAAGACTAATGTCTTAAATCATTTTTAGGGGCGTTTGATTGATATTAGAGCTCTTGGACTTTCAGAAGAAGTGTGTACAGAAGAAGAGAGCTTTTTAGACAGATTTTTCTTTTCTTTATTTTGCCTGGTAAAATCTGCTACATATTACATATCCATGGCTAATCTCTTATTCTTTTGAATTCGTTTCTCTAAACTCCTATATGAATCAGAATCTGCATTAGAACCTGAATTATGAAACGAACATGAGTCAAATGTATGTTGAATCAGCTATTTTGAACACTTATGTGTTCCTGCAAGTCTTTGGTCCCTCTTTAGTTCATTAAACAGAACCAACGGTTTAATATATGAAGAAAATATTGTATTGCAACAATCTTCTAGTGCAATTAGATTTCGGTTATAACCGGTTTACGTTCCAGTGGGATGAATGTTTCACATAATAAAGCATATACATGTTAGATACAATTTCTCTGGAGTTTAGTGAAGTCACAACAAATGTATGTACAAGGCTGGTTTGATTACTGGCAGCTAATCTGCTGCGGCCGCTTCACTGCATTGTCCAACTTCTCAGTGACTGCTTTGGTTAAGTTTGGATCCTCAAAAGCCAGCTCTGCTCCCAATCTTGCACCAATTACAATACATTACCAAGTCTTGTGAGTTTAAACCGCGAAAACAAAAAGGTTTTCAATTTTGCTTCATTATGAAAGTTTTTGGGGACTTACTTTGGATCCAAGACCAGTTTCTGAACCTCTTTGATAGCTGAGCTAGCCGCGTATAGCGATAGCTTTCCAATCTGACCATTAGCAAGAACACATTGGATGGTTAATAATTTTTCTAGAGTGAATCAAGAATATATGTTTTTGTGTACCTCTAGAATCTGATGTTTCGCCTCGTGGTCGTTTGGTAAACACCGGATCTCTTCAGCTAGTCTCGCGGCCTCCCCGACGCTCTCCGGGAACAAGAAGTCAAATGCTAGCTGAACGTTCGACTGAAAGCAAGAAGAGAGTTGGTAGATTTACCGCGCAAAAAGTGTTTTCTTTGTTTTGTCTTTCTTACCTTAAGATTTCTGACTTGGAAGGGAGATCCAGCCGGGATGAAAATGGCTTCACCACGACGCTGCTCGATCGACAATGGCTCAACTCCTGAAACGATAAAAGCGGACTAAGTTATCTCATTCTTTTCGGTTTCCAAAGGATAAACAAAAACGTTTTTTGCTTTACTTACCAAACTCTTCTTTTAGTTGTCTCTTGTGGTCTTCGTTTAGGTAATGTCCTCCGAACAACGAGCACGACGCCTGAGTCCCAGAGAAATACACACTCAGAAACTCAATCGTTAAAGACGCAGTAACTGAATGATCTTAGATGAAAACACTCACAAAGTCGTCTATCAAACACTCAGGCTTCTCGAATGTTCTCCTATGAACTTTCAGATACTCAGCTAGCTTTGAATGGTCTTGACGCCTGAAGATATCCCAGCGAGCTCCACCACAATCCGCGCAAGAAGCTTCCATCTTGTGATCATCAGTTGATCTTGCTTCAGAGCTCATAAGTAAACCAGTCTCCTCCGCGGCTTTCCTCTCTCTTCTTGCATCTACCATTCCTTCAGATGTGTGCACTAACAGGTATACCATGTCGCGCATGTTGTAGTGAAGATGAGTAACCGAATCGCCTTGACCAAGCTCTTCATAGTTCCCGCAAGAAACGTAAATCTTTGGACCTGAATCGTTTTGGAGCGAGTAATGAGGAAACTTGGCTGCAACGTTCAGAACACCTAGCCGCGGGTGTGTGTACTCAAGAAGAGGCAATCTTCTGATGAGTTCAGGTCTCTGGTAAAAAACAAACTCCTCGGAAGCACTCGGGCTCGGCCATTCCTTTAACTTCCATAGTAGAGGGAGACCGCTCTCGCGGCTTCTTCCTTTTGTATATACTTTCATGAACTCGCTAAGTCTTACATCAACCTCTGATCCATCCAAGCAATCGATAGTCTTCACGAGTGAATCCTCATCTTTCGGTTTCTCATCCGAAAACTCGGTAATATCCTTCCACATAACCTCAGGATCCCACCTACGAAACGACGACTCATCAAGTACCTTTCCAACTACAACAACCCGGCCCTCTCCTAATTCTTTCTCAATATCATGAACTCCTTCGGCTTCTATCGTTTCCAATGACGAGATGTGGACAAAACCGTCACCGCGATCCTCTCTACGAGGATCAAGATCCCGAGTGTCCATTACCTTGCAGCCACTGACCATCTCCTCTGCGTTTTTCAAGAGCTTCGCAACCCAATTCATCTTGAATATACGGGCAAGATTCAAAGACTGTAAACCGCAGCCGCCATATTCCTTTGGAGGGCAAGAGATGCTGCCATCGCTGTTGGCTTTCCACGCAGGAAACTTGTACGAAAAGTCGAGCTTTCCTCTGTCTCTAGCGTGTGAGACCGAGGATTCGGCGCGTATATCTTGACAGCATCTCAAGCACAGATCAAATGAGCAGACGAAACAATGGCGATAGTAGTCAACAATTGGTATCCTGCAGATATTGCTGCAAGAAACAACAAAAAATTTCAAAATTCCAAAGTACTAACGAAACATCGATTTTTCGACAACTTTTTTTAGAAAACGAACCAGCACATTTGCTCATCTGCTTTCAATCTTGCCCTGACAAGATCAATCTCGGTTCCTGAAAGTATAGAGAGACATCAAAAGTAGATCTTCATCATTTACACACCATAAGGTCCATAATGAATAAGTTGTCTCACCACGAAGCTTCTTCTCTAGTTCTAGTTCTTCACATTGTTCACTATGGATCTGCTTAATCACCGGAAGCACGGCTGATAAAATCCGGTAAAGATACTGCAACTTGTCCAGTATCGGTATTTCCTGAATCCGGACCTGCAAAATGTCACATTGTCTGATACTTTGAACGAAAAGAGGTAAGACAATACAGAGTTAGAGCATTTGGATACACGGATTTTTACCTTGAGTGTATTATCAGAGCGTAAACAAGGTTTGCAATTACACAAACCGCGACATGCAGGGCATATCTTCTCAATTTCTTCATGTGAAATCTCCGAATACCTAAAAGAGTAAGAAAGATTAGTACTCTTGAAAATACATTCATAATACAATCAGAGACAGAAGAAAAAAACATACCATGTCGATATACAAGTATCGCAAAATGCTCTTTGGTTACATCTGAGGCAAGAAATAAAACTATCTCCATCTTTTCTCCGGCAATGATGGCAAGTTAGCCCCACGCTCTCCGCAGACGCATCAGTGTTTACACCAGACTCTCCCTGGAAAATCCAAAACGGTTAATATCATACTAAAACATATCTCTGAACAAGAAACTCCAAATCAAAAGATTCGAAACTACCATTGGACTCATGCTTTGGTATGATCTTTCGCGGTTCATTACATCAATAGATGGTCTCTGATAAGACCCATAACTCTCTTCAAACATTCCATCATCTCTTGGTGAGGACTCTTCATTAGATCTCACCGCACATTCGGATAAGTTCACAAGATTGAGCGTCTCAGGCGAATCCGAAATCTTCCTTTTATGTCTCTTCTCTTTACTACTAGTAATAGGCATCATCTCGAAACCATCTTGACCACCTTCCAAGGATTTTCTTTTCAACCGTGAAGCCGAATTCGCCACGCGACGCTTGGCCTGGACGTAATGCTTCTCACACACGGTTTTACCGGCCATGGACTGAGCCGTGCATCTCCATTGCTTCCCGTCTGATCTCTTGCATCGTAAATCGTCGGAAATACCGAAATTTTCCTCACTCATCCTCAAGAATTGAATCAAAAATTCACCTAACAAAACCTGCATTGTTCCGACTTAAAAATCTTGAAAATTGAGCACTTAACCTAGAAAATTTAGCTACTTTCCTCAAGAAATTACGCAAAATCCCCAAATTTAGCAGACACATTCAATCAACAGAATCGAATTAAAGAGTAAAACTTTGATTAAGCAGTAAATTAACAGAAATCGTACGGAACTGTAATCAAATTAAAACAGTAAATTATACGAAATTTTCCCGGGAAACAAAGAAACCCTATTGCATCGCTTCTAGTCTATATATGTGTATATCTCTATCTATGTATAGATTGTGAGGATAGTTTATACAGAGAGAGAGAGAAGCAACAGACCTGAAATTAGGGTTTTGATTGAGAGAAATTGCAGAGAAGCTAGATGTTGGAGAGACGAATCGTGTTCGACAGATAGTTTTTTAATTTTTTTTTTTTTTTTTTTTGCTTTTTTTTCACGACTGTGACCAAGAACTACTTCCACTTAAACACAACACGCTAGTTCCACTTCAAGAACTCGCTCTGTTTTTTATTTTTTTTTATTTGGGGGGTAATAAACAGTTATTTTTTTTTTTTTTTTTTAACATCATCAACATCACATTAATAAAATGAACTGTTTTACATAGTCAGACTGTAACTCATTATAAATCTCTTGAGGAACATAAAAATGAGCATAAAATAGTCCATCATTACTGGCTTATTACTTTCACTTCCAACCCATTCAAATTTCGCATCTTCAAAGTGATCTCCCCACTTACGAGTTTCTCGGATCCAATTGAAAGACTCAAAATTAAGTGAGTTACCACTCAAAAGATCTTCAATTCCTTTACTATCTCCTTCGAAAATTACCTTTTTTGTAGCCTTTACACCAACAATTCTGCATAGCTATGATAAGAGCTTGTAGTTCACCTTCAAGAGTATTGCTCATTGTTACACCTCTAGCTTGCCCCGATCCCAAATATACTCCTCGTGAATCACGAATAATCCAATGTCCATGTTAAGAAAAGAACCATCATAATTGCATTTAATCCATCCCTCTTTAGAAATTTCACTTCTACTCGTGAACCTCGTGTTCCTAATATGCGAAATAGATGAAGTACTCCTACTTGTGCTCTGGTTATCTATCGGATATAAGTTGTTGTGTTGAGCCATTCTTTAGCATCATTGTTAGCATAATCAATATTATATTTCCACGGAACACTGTTGTTGGTGAATTAGCATGTTTCGGCTTTTCTTTAGTCTCCAGAGAATCGTTGGAATTGGTGGTGGGACATGTCTTGGTTCAAAGTAACTTAAAAATGTAAATAAATAAATAAACTAAACAAAAGCATCTATTTGTCATCTTGGTTTTTTTTTATGCAAAAAAACGCCAAAGTAAATAAATAATATTTGGTTTGCAAAACAATTTGAGTTCATTTTACCTCAATAAGCAACAGCAAAACTAAATATTATCTCTGTTTTATCTTCGGGTTAATTTATACCCCTTTGCATATATTTGGGCCAAGCGGATCTTAAATTTGTATGCTCAAAACTCTTTATCTATTCTAATCTAAATGAATGAAAGTATCGTTTGACAAAAAAAATAGTAATAATATTTGTTTCTGCTGAATTTCGATTCAGTTCTTTTGCCTATAGTAAGAACAATTTCAGTAGATCATATATATATTTTTGCTATATATTTTTTTATTTTTTAAAGTTATTTCCACCATTTCAGATTACAGTTAGCAATTATGTCAATAATTTTGTTCGTGGTTAACTACTCTTAGTAAGGTGTAAACCAGGGATGAAATAATAAAATGAATTTTAAAATTATATGGGTTATATCTCCAAATGTTACATCAATAATTTTTAGTATATAGAGTTTGTGTGCGTAAAACTAACCTAATATATACAAATAAATACAAAACCATCTTATAAGTTATTTTTTTTAATGGCGTTTAGGAGTTTTTGCGCCAGCGACATTGTCATCGTGCTTCTTGCTCTTTGCCTCACTTCTGGAGTCGTCTCGACCCCAACCCCGGTTCTAACAACCAAGGTAAATTTTATTATTTTTAGTTTTCTAGATACTGATTATGTTTAATTTGTTTGGTCTGAAACATAAAGAGTTTGGACGGAGACATAATCGATTGCATCAACATATATGGAAGATCAACCGGCATTTCGACATCCCCTTCTAAAAAAACCATAAGCTTGCATTATTCTTTTCTTTTTCTTTTATTCTATTTTAAATAAAAATTAACAATGTTTTTACTTCTATAAATTATTAAACAGGAAACTCGACGACATACATATGGTGGGAAAAGAAATAGAGCATAATTGACAAATATGGCACAAAAATGGAACCAGATGTCCCGAGGATCAATTCCAGTACGGAGGATCATTTTTTATCAGAACGGGACTTCAAGCATCAATACCGGGGATAGAGTCACCATAAATCATGAGGTAACATTGCTTTAACTATATATTTACCGTAAAATTATATTAAATATGAAATTATTAACCTAATATGAACCAAACTTTACTTATATTTATTAGATGTTTAGATTGAACTAAACCGAAAAAATCTGGTTTTCTATTTTTCAAAATTGCATCAAATAATCGGATTTATTTATATCAAACCAAAGTATATTAAATTGAATCAAACCGCAATTAGATAGTGTTTTGGAAAAATCGGGTTTTCCATTTTTTAAAACAGCATCAAATATTTTTTTGTAAATTATTTACAGCAAACTTCGACAGACGTACCATATAAAAAAAAGTATGGCACAAGAATATAACCAAATTTTCCAAGCAAAACATAAGAAAAATATAAGAAAAACACAAGCAAAACACAAGCAGAACATAAGCAAAACACAAGCAGAACATAAGCAAAATATGATATAACGTAAAATTGAATCCAGAATTGATAGATAAACATTGATTTAAAAAGAATAATTATCTAAATATATATGATTTTACTTGATTTAATTGTTCTTTTAGGTCTTGATACTCAAACCATCATAAATTTTTTTTTATTTTATAAAAACTAAAGCATAATACAATACAAAACCAACGGTGATCAAAACTCCAGAAACTAAGCCAACGGATAACATGATATACTCGGAGACTAAACCCAAATGATTGAGAGACAAAAGTAGTTAAAAAAAGGTTTAAATCGCACCCTTTTTATTTTCCAACATATCAATTGGTTTGGTTAAGTAAATGAAAAAGACCAAATTTACATAAACAATTCACATAAAAAATTTCTAACTGAGAAATTAAAAAGCCAAAAGCGGATTCTAACACTATAAGCTAAACAACTCTATTTTTAAATTTAAAGAACATGAAATGTAAAACAGCAAACAAAAATAAAACCTAAATTGTGTTTTGAGAGATCAAATCCTCTAAAGACACTGAGAAGATTGTCTACAAACAACTCATGATGTTCCAATATCAAAGAAAATGATTTTACTTACGTGTGGAATTGAAAATAATTTTAGAAAAAAAAAATGTTGAAATACAATTTATATATAAAACTTTTGTAAGATTTTATTGAGAATTTCATTAATGTATGCTTTCAATTGATACATTTTTGTATAATATTTATGCTAAATTGTATTAAAGAAACTAAATAATGTCTTTGCAACCAGTTTTTAAGAAAACAAATATTTAATATGAAAATGGATACTCTCATCAAAAATATTTTAGGAATAGTCCACTTTTATATCTATTAAACCATTTATTTTAATATTATAATTGGTGCATGAATACTCAAAAAAAAAAAAATTAAAGCATTTTTTCTAGAGGTAAAGCTTCCGGCAGTCGTATTGACTAAGTCGTGTTGACAGACGAGGGTCTAATAGTTCCAGGTAAAGGGGAGCAATTAAGCGGCACTTCCGGTCTTACGGGCTCAACCCACTGTTAGGAAACTACTTCGCCCAAGAATGTCGTATTGACCGTCGTGTTGATTATCGGAAACTTCAACTGAAGAAGCGGAATAGGATNAGCGGAATAGGACCTCGACTTACGAATGAGAGAAAGAACCAGAGCTTATGAAGATGTCAAGAAGTCTGGAAAACTAAAATGTTTAGAGAGACATGTCTAGAGAGAGATTTTAGAGAGAGGTTTTTATTTCTTAATGTCTATTTTACAAGGGCGATAGCACACATATTTATAGGTGGAGAGTAAGCTCGCTGACATAAGCGCTTACCTCATTATTTAGAGCGATGACATAATCGCTTACATCATACTTACATATGCGCTGACATTATTTATAACACACTTAATACGTAGATCAACACCTTAATGATCCATTTCGAACTCGAGCATATGCTCGTCACAGCAACTGTAGTGATCATCTGGGCATGCGTACGTTGGCTCAGGCTCCTCAAATTCTTGCTCAGTGTTCATGCTGGTCTTGAACTTTTCTTCGATATCTTCGATGTTTATGTCGTCCTCTGGAAGTTGATGGGATCTGTTTACTTTGCCTTGATGTGTCTTCTTGATAACTCCGTATTGTTGCGTTTTGTTGATTTATCATGAAATGTTGCAGGTCTTCGTCGAGGCTCACAAAATAATAAACTGGATAGTAGCTCCAATTAGGTTTGAATGGTATGGGAAAAGCTTGTCTGGTATTGTTGAGGTGAAAAGCGTGGATCTGGAATTCTTCAAATGCTTCATTGTCTCGAGCGTTGAAATCTGGTCGAATGCCTCTAGGATAGTCCTTATGATGGATAAGGGTTGGTAGTGCATGAAC
>OVAY01002799.1:0-14981 GCA_900406395.1 Kernera saxatilis | reverse complement strand
GATAATTAGCGTTTTTATGTTATTTTATATAGTAAATTGAAGTATTTTTTTTCTATATGTGGCTACTTATGTGTGATTTGTTTTATAACTTATGGCATTTTTCTTATATTTTTATGAACGTACCTATGACGTACCCGTATCTAGAAATTTTGAATTTTCTTTCCTTGTTCCCGCTCCCGTCCCCGTTTAGGCTAAACATGCATTCTAGGTTCTCAAACAATTTGATAATTTAATTATATCAAAACATTAACCCGTCCACAAAAAGCTAGCTCTATTTAACATGAATCCTAGCTGAGCTGACCAACAACGAGTTCTTTGGCATTCAAAAAAGAAAACATGACAAGGACTTGTGATATAACTTGAGCTCTTATAAAAAGTTTGTGCCTGAGTCAGTAATCATAGAAAGAAACAAATTGCTTATGATATTTATCGTTCTTAATTTTACTGATAACATAGCGCCGTAATAGTCTTTTCAGATAAAGTAACAATTTAAGAGAAGAAAAAATTGAAGTAAAGCGAAAAGAGTACAAAGTTAGGTGCTTTGTAACTCCAACCAAATAAATGTATTATAAATTTAATTTAATTTAGTTTTTTCTGATTTGATAAGAATAATGTTATTTAATTGAAGAAGAAAAAGACAAATCGAAGCAATAGAAAGAATAAGAAATTAAGTCATTTATTCATATGAAACAAAGTAGTCAAGGGTTATGCGTAACAACCATAGACACGGAGAAGCTTCTTAATCTTAATTAAGGTTTACGAGTTTTACACAAGATAAACAAATCGAGGACAAATGTAATTTTGGTTTGGGATCGTTGATATCAGATTTCATTAATATTAATAAGAAATACCGTTCAAAGTTGGTGGACAAGACCATGATAGAAGATTGAGCAATATTATCATTGAAAAAATAAATTGATTTTTCTATATATAACATTTATTATTATGAATAAGAGACTAGTGAACCTTATTTATGATGAAATTTTTGTTGAAGATATTCAATTAGAAATTCATGTGAACACCAATTCATAAATATCTCCAACAAAAAATTCATTATAAATATACTCACTAATCTTATTCATACTAATGAATCTTATATATAGAAAAATGCAAAAAAATTCTAAATGATAATTTAGGCAAATAGGGTTTTGTTCATCAATTTTGACCAATACTTCTGATTAATATTAATAAATTTTGATTTCACTGATGCCAAACCAAAAATTCTATTTTTCTCAATTGAATGAATGGACGCTTTTTCATTAGAGTGTGAGTACCTTAAGGAGAAAAAGCTTTTTGATTGATTTGTTTACTCAACTCGTGAAGGCAAAGATTTGAGTAAGTCGTGAGAACCAAAATCCCTTGTGCCCCCTTGTTTTTAATTCTTTTTTTTTTAGCAAGGTTACAATTTAGATTGTTAGTTTTTTGTAAAACCAAACTATTAATGCTTATGATATTTACATTCATATAAAAAAAAAGTTATTGTCATCTTTATTTCAACAATTTTTTCTCCTAAACTGAACTAGACTAGTTAAAACACTATAGAATCTAATTAAACTGAAATGCCCAATTGTAAAAACAAGATTTTACCTAGTGAGTGACTAAACCACAATGCAAAAGAAAAGAGAAATTTAAGTAAATTACCTTCATGCAGATTATAATCCATGAGATGGGCCACAAAATTAACTGTGATCCGACGAAGAAGAACCACCAGCTTCGTCTTTTTTTCTTGGACGGCTTCTTCATCGACATGTACCTGTAAAATTTTGTGTAAAAATTTATATATGAAGGAATAAGAAATATTTAGATTTGGTCTATATACAGACTTGTAAATGGGTTGAGCAAAGTCAGAGAAATACGAAGATTTTCATGGTATCAGACCCTTCTTATCTCTGAATATTTTCTCTTCTCTATCTTTTTTTTTTTCTTTTTGAAAGAATATGAAATATTCTTCGTAATATTTATTCTTTCAATATATATACACCTTTTTCCTTCGTTAGTGAGGAAAATAACGAAAACCACAAATAAAGATGATGAAGTTCATCATTTCGACCAAATTATCCAAAAATTACAATTGAAATGGAAGCAAAATTCTTGTAGAAATGATAAAATAGGTCAAAAAGAGCATAAGATTAACCTTCGTTGAGTGAGCTCGAGAGGTGAAACGAAAGAGGAGCCGGAGATCTGCTCTGGGAGTTGCTGAATCTGATTGGTACTCTAACAATCAAAGCTTCTTCTCCTCTCCATGGATTCTTCACATCAGAGGGAGAGAGAGAGAGAGAGAGGAAGAGACTTATGTCTGTTTTTGGAGAAATCTATTCGAAGAGACGAAGAATATGACTCACCAAAACTGCTCAGAGAAAAAGGGAGGTGGAGTTAAGAAATTGTGTGAAAAGGTAAAACTGAATCTAATTGGTACTCTAAAGATGGGACTGCATCATAGAGAAAAGGAGGCAGAGAGATTGTGTGAAACAAAAAGAAATAAAACCCTAGACACCTATCTTATATGGGACAGCATGCATATATGGAAATTAAAAATATGGGATTTGATGATGACATGTGTCAATCTTTTTATAACAAGATAAGATATTGTAATCTAATCTTAGATTTTTTTCTTATCTTTTAATTTAATAATGAATTTATCTTTAATTAAATAATGAATTTGGCACCATATTAAAAAATAAATAAGTTTATTGGTTTATTTTAAACAGTATTAATTAATAAAAATAAAAAGTTTATTGTGATTTGTGAATGAATAAAAGTACTGTGCTCGGGTAAAAGAGAGACGGTTGATTATTTTGACATAAACAAAGAGCATAAGAACCTTCGTTGATTGAGCTTTCGGAGAGGTCTGGAAAAGTTGAAGTACTAGGATTTCATCTCTAGGGCATGTATGATGGCTTGAGATCTGATCGTAACTTTACCATTCGATACCTATTAATTAGAAGAAAATGTTGAATCATATAAGCTGAAAATACTTTGATTTTGTGTTTCTCAAATTCTGTGGCCAATTGCTCATATAGGAGCACTCGCCAATTGCTCGTGAAAAAACCATTAAGCCGATCAATAGTATGAATGCTGAACCGTGAGTAACTTGTGTGCATTTGGTGATTACTTTCATACACTCTTGATGCATTCGATTAATCCACTTACAAACTTTTGAACTGATATGATGTTATTAATTTGAGTTCTTTTGATGTGAAGAAACCCTTTAATAAGCTAAAGGGTTGAGATTTTTCCTGTTATATATCAGATAAAACTGATATGGCATATATCCTTGATGTCAACAAATAAAGATGATGAAGTCATCATTTTGACGAAATTATCCAAAAAAATACAATTGAAATGGAAACGAAACAGTTGTAGACCTTCGTTGGTTGAGCTCTAAGCTTCGTTTCTAACGCTCTAAGCTTCTTAACATCAGAGCGTGAAAGAGGGGAAGATGGGACTTCTTAACCCCACGACCCTTTGGCCGAACATAATGATTTCATAACCTATCTCATACCTCTTGTCTAGATTTAGAACCCCTCCCTAATCAGCATGCATTCACTCAAGTTCATTCATTCTTAGTTCTCCTAAACATGGATTCTAGGTTCTCAAACAATTTGATAATTTTTTTTATAATAAGACATCAACCCGTCCACAAAAGGCTGGCTCTATTTAACATGAATCCTAGCAGAGCTGACCAACAATGAGTTCAATTTGGCAACCAAGAAAGAAAACACGAACCTAAGCAACCCTAATATGCAACCAGGACTTGTGATGTAACTTGAGCTCTTCCTGGTACTGTTTCATCCTTCCAAGCTGTCTCGGATTTGGGATCAAACTTTCCACTCCTTTTTGGAGGGATCTAACGTCACTAGAGCAAAACCCACTTGGTCTGAATAAAATTGCATAGATGTAAATATTTGAGAAGTACAGACTTGTGACGCAAGACAACTTATAAAAAGTTTGTGCAGGAATCAGTAATCGTAGAAAGAAACAAATTGTTTATTATATTTATCGTTCTTAATCCTACTGAATAACATAAAGCCGTAATAGTCTTTTCAGATAAAGTAACAATTTAAGAGAAGAAAAAAAATTGAATTTAAGGCGAAAAGAGTACAAAGTTAAGTGCTTTGTAACTCTAACCAAATAAGTGTATTTTAAAAAAAAATTCCTGATTTGTTAAGAATAATTCATGTTATTTGCTTGATATTATTCTTAAAACAAAAAGGTTTAGTGAAAAGAAAAAAACAACTCGAAGCAATTGAAAGAATAAGAAATATGTCATTTATTCAGATAAAACACAAGTGGTCAAGGGTTATGCGTAACAACCATAGACAGAGAGAAGCTTTTTAATATGAATTTAATATGAGACAATAGTAATAGAAAGTAACTAAAAAAGTACATGGGTATGATTTTATTCCGAAGTTGCGTAAGCAAGACGGAGATGAAAGCTAAATAGTGAAGAGGTGGTGATAGGAGGTCTTGTTCATTTGGTGAGTCTTTATGAGTGACCAAGACATCGAGTCTGAGTTCAGCTGCGCAGCGACCAGGTTTGCAGCTAATAAAGTAATAGAAGCCCGGGCGGGTGAGTTTGAATAGATCATGACCTGTCTCGTAAACGGCCAATGGAAAAGAAGTGTCGCAGAACATTTTGAGGTCATGATGTTCAAATTATCAAATTGTTTGAGATCCTAGAATGCATGTTTAGGAGAAGTAATTAAGAATGAATGACTTGAGTGAATACTGATTAGGGAGGGGTTCTAATCAATTGTATTTTTTGGATAATTTCGTCAAAATGATGACTTCATCATCTGTATTTGTGGTCTTCTTCTTCATTTTCCGAACTAACGAAGGAAGCTCATTAAACGAAGTTTCTTATGCTCTTAGTTTACGTTAAAATAATCAACCGTCTCTCTTTCTCCGACCAACTTTATTCAGATTTGAGAGATAGATTTTAACATTACTTTTCTTCATTCATAAGACACTTTTAAATTTTATTAAATAATAATGTTTAAAATAAACCTATAAACTTTTTTATTTTTAATTTGGTGCCAAAATCATTATTTAATTGAAAGATAAGAAAAAAACTTTGATTAGATTACAATATCTTATCCTGTTATAAAAGTATTGACACATGTCATCATCAAATCCCAGATTTTGAATTTCCATATATACATGCTTTCTAAGATAAGTGTCTAGGATTTTATTTCTTTTTGATCCACACAATTTCTCCACCTATTTTTCTTTACAATTAGAATACCTATCCGCCTCCCTTTTCCTCCGAGCAGTTTTAGTGAGAGATATTCATGGAGAGGAGAAGACGCTTGGAATGTTAAGAGTACCAATTAGATTCAAAAACCACTTCTCTTCTGTGGCAATGGCCAGAGCAGATCTCCGGCTCCTCTTTCACTTCACCTCGCAAGCTCAGTCAACGAAGGTTCTTATGCTCTTTTTGACCTATTTTATCATGTCTACAACAATCTAGCTTCCATTTTAATTGTAATTTTTGGATAATTTGGTTGAAATGATGACTTCATCATCTTTATATCTGGTCTGAATATTAAGAAGACTATCTCATATTCTTTCAAAAAGAAAAAAAAAATAGAGAAGAGAAAAGATAAGAAACTTTGATTCCATGAAAATCTTTGTATTTCTCTAACTCTGCGCAACTCATTTACATGTCTATGTAAAGGCCAGTTAGTTACAACTAATCCAAGATACGCCTAAGATATCGTGAAACAAATCTAAATATTAAAAAGAGATTTCATATTCTTTCATATATGACAAGCCGAATATTAAAAAGAATACTTCATATTTTTAACAGGTTACATGTCAATGCGACG
The DNA here is from genome assembly GCA_900406395.1 of Kernera saxatilis. Taxonomy (NCBI): domain Eukaryota; kingdom Viridiplantae; phylum Streptophyta; class Magnoliopsida; order Brassicales; family Brassicaceae; genus Kernera; species Kernera saxatilis. The sequence goes on along the minus strand of OVAY01002799.1, from coordinate 9,153 downwards.
ATGAAGAAGCGTCCAAGAACAAAAGACGAAGCTGGTGGTTCTTCTTCATCGGATCACAATTAATTTTGTGGCCCATGTCATGGATTATAAACTGCATGAAAGTAATTTACTTAAATTTTTCTTTTATTTTGTGTTGTTGTTTAGTCACTCACAAGGTAAAATACAATTTCTGAGCATTTCAGTGTAATTAGATTATATAGTGTTTCGGTTAGTCTAGTTCAGTTGAGGAGAAAAATTGTTGAAATAAAGTTGACTTTATTTATTTTTTATATGAATGTAAATATCATTAGAACGAAGTAGTTTGTTTTAGAAAAAGCTAACAATCTAAACTGTATCCTTGCCAAAAAAAGTATTTAAACAAGGGGGCACAAGGGATTTTGGTCGAAAGACTAGTCAAGAGTTAGGAAGGCATATTGAATTAATGATTTGGGAGAATTTTAAATTTTTTCTAAATCCTCTCTTATTGAATTGTTGATTTAAAAAAACAGTTTAAAATCGTATCTTATTGGATCTAGCATTTGTTAAAATTACTCCAAATCCAATGTTATTGGATTAGTCATTTATAATTGTTCTTTAAAATCTTACCTTATTGGAAAATCAGGATTTCATTAATAAATTTTATCAAAAATAATTTGGAATGATTTGAAAAACAATTTCTAGTTAAAAATCAGTGAATAGAAATACCATCTCATATTATGGTATTTGAACAAAACAAAAAAATTAACATTTGTTTTTCTATTTTTGCTTTTCCTGTAAACAATCATCGGAATGGGGAAAAATGGAAACATTCAAAATCCAATCTGTACTCATCTCTTGGCTTCTCCCTTTTCTCTTTCTTTTCGGTTCTGAATTTCCAGTTATTTTCAGCCATTAATCAAACCCTTGGAACGAGGAAAAAAAATCAAACCTTAAAAAGAATGATCAACTCAAATTACTCAATAATGTTAACAACAAAAATTACTCAATCATGTTAACAACAAAAATTACTCAATCATTCCAGATCCATATAATATTATCCCTATTTGGGTTTGGGTATAAACGTAGCTTTGAGTTTGATTTCAAGGAACAATTCCAGCAAATCTATTTTTGTTACCTTAAGAATGATTATTAGCTGAAATAGATATTAAATCTCTACCTTTTACATGCATTGTTTGAAGAGTTCATGCGTATCATTTGTTCTATGTCAGTTATTTAATAGAGATAAGAACCAGGAAAATAGAATATATAGTTTCTAATTGTTGCATTAGACTTGTTGATGAATTACAACGTCATTTCTCCCTTTACCGGGAGAGGACAATTCCAGATGTGTTAGGTTTCGCAAAAAAAATCGCGTAATCGTCAATTTATTTTTTTATAAATTTTTCAATCTGAAATTTGTAATTTTCTGAAATATCATGAAATCTCTACTAATTATCCATTAAAATACTTTGAAATTTGTTACAGTAATTCTACAAAATCATCAAAATATTTAAATTCCTTTAAATCTCTTTAACTTTCAAATAAATCCAAATCACTGATACAATATGCCCCCCTTAGTCATCCGTTAGTTTGGCTGACTCAGGTGATACATGTGTATCAAACCAATCGTTTTTATTTTAAAAATTCTAAATATTCCAAAATATTCTAAAAAAATCTAAAATTTAAAGGTTCTAAAAATTAGATTTAAATTTAAAATTAATAAATAAAAATATTATATTATATTTTTATTTATGATGTACAGATAAAGAAATATATGATAAAATATACGAATGATAAATTAATAAAAAAATACAAGTGATATACATTAAACTATATAGCTTGATACAAATTGTTTTCTCTACAAATACTTTCTCTTTACAGTCTGTAGTTTGGTATGATTTTAGTTTTTCAGAATATAGTGCTAGTTGCAATAATTTTCTCTTTTGATTTTAACTCAAAGTTTTTTTAATTTAATTTTAAATTATTTGAGATGTCAGTCTGTTGCCACCTAAGACTCATAGATACTCTAAAATCCAAAACTAAAATCAGACCAAACTATGGACCGTAAAATAGAATTACTTTTAGATAAAGCAATTTATATCAACATATATAGTTTGATGTATATCATTTGTATTTATAATTGGTTTATGATTCTTATATTTTACCATATATTTCATAATCTTTACATCACAAATAAAATAAATTATAATATAATATTTTATTTATTACTTTTAAAATTAAATCTAATTTTTGAATTTTTTTATAAATTTTTTTAGAATTTTTTTGAACTATTAAAAATTTTAAAATAAAAATGACTATCACCTCATCAGTTTGATATTCAAGTGTCAGTTAAGTCAGCCAAACGAACGGTTGACTAAAAATACAAAATTACAATCTAAAATATTATGTGCTCGTCGAAAATTCCTCGGAAAAATACGTCAGAAAAAATTTGTCAGAAATTTGTCGGTTAACTTCCCTTGGAATCCCCTCGAGAAATGTCCATAAAAGATCTGTAAGTTCACTTCCGTCAGGAAACCTTCGAGAAAGTTTCGTAAGAAATCCGTCGGTAATGTCGTTGGAAATCCCTCGATAAATATCCGTCAGAAATCCGTCAATATAACCGTCAGAAACGTTCTTGGAAATCCGTCGGATATTATCAAAGAATTTCCGTATATTTTTTCGACTACATGGTCCTATCACAAAATCATCTCCGTCACCAATTGGTCGCAAATAAACGACAGACGAACTACAACCAATAGAAATCCTCCATCATAAATCTGTTTGAAATGGTTTTTTCCGATGGTTTTTTGACGGGTTTCTCCTTCGGAAATAGAGTGTTTTCTTGTAGTTAATGGACACCGGTCGGATATTTTGAAATTCAAGTTTGTATTGATGTTAATGTTGTTTAGTGTGATCGGGAAACTTATGTGAAAATGTATGTTTTGCTTGTTCTAAACGGTTCGTGACCTCTTGGACGATTTCTTTGACTTACCGGAGATCGTTAGGAAGAAGAAAGCGACAACTCACGAATCATACCTCAAGGAGAAGACAAAGAAGGTTCATGAGCAATTGATGAAGAGTCATAAGAAGAACATGGAGTATGTGACTGATCAGCTGATGGCGCAAATACAGCGTGGTCGTGGATTCGATGATCTTAAGTTGAGTGAGATCCATGGATTGCAATCTTTCGCAAGGGAGAAGATCATGAATTTGAGGAAGAGGCTAGATTCCGTGCAGCATCCTCCTCTTCGTGATCCACCGATGCATCCATTTGGGGAGCTTAGGACCACCACAAATGATGTTTTCATGATAGGAGGCGGTCAGGACAATGAGAGAGCTAGGCAGGCTGATGAAGCATCGGTACTATAAGGGAGAATCGAAGTTATTACTTGATGGATCAATGGTTATTCCCATCTTCCACGACTCCTAACCCTCTGATCAGGATGGAAATGGCATCTTACAACGGAAATCCAAACCCTAGAAGGGATCTTCCGCTCCAAGGAAGCAGTAGCAACGGAAACCCTAATTTGGAGATGGTGCCGATTGGTCCACCACCAGTGATGACCTTCCAAGGTTTGGCTGGGTCAGTCTCTCAACCATTACAGCATCATCATAACATGAACATTAATCCAATAATGGCTATGAATCAACCAAGGCAATACCCTTTTGCCTTGATGAGCCACGAGCTCGGAGTGAACCAAGGGGGAAGCAACATTAACATTGGCGGTGATCCAGAGTTTCACAGGAGCAGCAACGATGGTCTCCGTCAAGCGCCACCACCACCTAATGCAACAACCGTCGAAGATGTTAACAATCGTCAATTCTAGACTTCCGAGTTGATTAGTATTATTCTTAAGTTTGGTATGAATTTCTTCTGAAACTGTGTTTGTGTGTTTGTCTTTTGTTGTCTGTTTTTTTGTTTGTTTGTTTGTTTGGCTGTTTGTTTGTCTGCTTCTGGAATTATATACCTTGAATACCTGTTATCTTGTCATTTTGATTTACCATACCAATTGGTAATTTCGAGGAGCTATAATTCTACCGAGGTCTCTTTGAAAAACTCATATTATATCCAGTCCTAGCTAAATGTTGTCGTGAATAACATGTTAGTCATCAAAATAAAAATGTCATATTATCAAACATTTCTTTGTTTTGTAAAAATGTCATTGTACAAGTTGAGATTTGCCCAGTCTATTGGGTTTTGCAAGGCTTTGACCAAAAACAATGATATCATTTAACGTGAGCTTTTCATGTTCTCCATCGCCCAAGACCACCTGTTTTATCTTTGCTTCTATTTATGAATGCACATGCGTTGCGAGTATGCAAGAAATATATCTATATGGATTTGAAAGAAATAAAAAAATCAATTTCCAAGTATATCAGAGTTTGACTATTTAGCTCATGAGCAAGTTACAAAGCCAAGTAATAAAATACTGTATATTAGCAAACCATGCGGGCAAGAGACCAAGACTTAAAACAAACAAAACACGCACGAAATAATACAAAATTACATAAGTAACAACAAAGGAGAAAGAAACTCATCAGAAGATGTTTTTGAATTGGCTGCTCAGTGAATCATTTATATTAACGTAATTGCATATGAACTGTTACTAAAAAAAATTAAGACAAAAAGTCACATTTTATTCTGGTAATTCGTTAGTAGTTTTTTTTTAACTCGGAGGTTTGGACCCATATTCGAAAAATTTCTCTGGACTGAATATAACAGTCAAGTAACATATTCACCAAATTTTTTAAGGGTTAGTTTGCTAAAAATGTAGTTTTTAAAAAGTAATTTGGGAAATGGGTAGTTTGTAAGAAATAATTTGCAAAATGGATAGTTTGTGAGATAGGAGTGGATGTGAGATGATAAGACAAAATAAAGGAAAACGATATGATAGCCCTTCCTTCCTTCCTAGGGGTTTCGGACGAGAGAGAGAGAGGATGAGAGAGTTAAAAAAAAAAATTTCTTTCTTCTTTCTTCTTTCCCTATTTTTTGTTATTTGATTTAGTTCAATGTACTTAATAAAAAATGTTATGAAAATCACATATTAATCTTTTAAATTTTAATGTAAATCTAAAGAAATCTATTTTGCTATATTTTCCGGATATTTAGAAGCAGTGTACATTGATATAGTAAAAATATGGTGTACGACAATGATGTAAAATGTGGTGTACGAGATATGATGAAAAAACACTAGTGTTTATACACTACGTCGTCCTGTACACCGATTATGTACACTGTCTCATAGATAATCACGATGTTGTACACTACGTCGTCCTGTACACAGATTATGTATACTGTCTCGTAGATAATCACAATTGTTTACACTACGTCGTCCTATACACCGATTCTGTAAAACAAAATGTATGAAAAATACATCATACCGCCTTTTAAACTGATGTATTTTATATATTTTGTAATCTGATGTATTTCATACATTTTGTTTACGACATTGTGTTCAACATCTTGATTGTCTACGAGACAGTGAACAAGAACCGATGTACAAGATGCGTAGTGTACAAACCCTAATGTTTTATTTTCATATCTCGTACACCATCTTTTACATCATCGTCGTACACCACATTTTGTACACAATATCATAAACAAAATGTATGAAAAATACATCATACCGCCTTTTAAACTGATATATTTCATACATCTTGTAATCTGATGTATTTCATACATTTTGTTTACGACATTGTGTTCAACACTTGATTATCTATGAGACAGTGTACAAGAACCGGTGTACAAAATGCGTAATGTACAAGATGCGTAGTGTACAAGATGCGTAGTGTACAAGATACGTAGTGTACAAGAACTGGCGGAGTCCACTTGGTTTCAGATAAAAACGAGAGAGGGGCATTTAAGTTTTTTTTGTTTTGTCACCCCTCTAATAGAAATGTATTAGACAAAAAGGTAAACTACCTCTTTTGCCAATTTTGTTTGCAAACTAGCTCTTTACCAAATTTTACATTTTCAAAATACCCTATTGGCAAAATACCTCATTTTTTAATCGGTTTACAGTGTGACACTATTTTGACTAGTTGATAATTTTGCGTTTGAGGGGACTCAACCCTTGATATAGACCAACATTGTGAATCTTTCTCAAGTGAAAACCATCCCACCATCTCCACTTAGTTATGATTTGTTAGTTGAAATTCAGTAATGACGAAACAAAATACACAAAACCCTTTCTAAATATCGGATCAAATTGAAATGATATCCAAAATGACAAAAATAACAATTTTTGAATAAAGTGCCAACACAAAGTAACTCGTTTACTTCATCTTCTCTTTTCCCCATTAGTGTGTGTGCATGTGAATTTGTAAGTGGTTAAGGTTTAGGACGCAAGATCAAGACTCATTGAAACAGCTTTTAAAACACAACGTAGTCTTCCTCAATTAACGGGTCTCGAAGACCGACGGAAACATATGCCATCATTATTTTTGTTGAACTCGTTTCGTTACTTATAACAAATACGAGGTGGATAGAGGTATAGTTCAAATATTAGGCAAAGGTTCAGTCGGAATTAAGCTTGAAATGGTTAGGCTCGCATAAATGAGTTCGTACAAAGTGAGTTCGTCTTTTTCAGCTCTCCCCCTTTCTTTTCTTCCCCTCTCCTTTATTTATACCTCCAAGATCCGATGTGGTGGCCCGCCATCTCCCATGATATCCGCGTCGGACCTGCCCTCCTGACAAACGATCTCTAGGTCGGCGTAGGGGCATGGCGCCTAAGAGGAGGGACCCACCATATCCCGTGATTCTCGCCTTGATTTATGACCGGCCTTCTGACAGCCGATCTCTAGCTCGGCGTAGGGGCCCGCCATTTTCCACGATATCTGCCGATCTTCAGGTTGGTTGGGCCGTAGGTGGTCATCGTGGGCCTGGGCGGAAGCCCGCTTTTATTGGGCCGAGGTGGGCTGAGCCGGGCTCTGGATGAGGGGCGCAGCCCATCTCCAACAATTTTTATATATAAAAGTAGTAGCAATATGTGTAGTGTTATTCAACTCCACGATTCCTCTACCAAATTCTCTTCACAATATCTGGTTAGCGATATCGATGCCATATTGCACAAATATAAATCTCACTATCCCAAGTGGAGATTTAGGAATCGTACCATGTAAGGATTGAATTCCTTAAATCTTTTGCAGTTTCTTCAGCTCTTCGTCCTTCTTCCTCAAGATCTTCGTCTTTCTCCATCTTGATCTTCATCTTCTCCAACATCGCCTGCATCTCGACGATACTCATTCTTCTGCTTCAATACTTCTTGATCTTAGAATTTAGGGTTTTTGAGTAAGTGGAGACTCTAAGTTACTCTCAGGGGGTTTATATAGAAAGAACGAATTTCTAAGTTAAAGATGCTTGGCGTCCAAGGCTCCTCCCTGTTTTTTAATGTTTTTGAATTTTGACCGTTTATAAAGAGTATTTCTTCAATTAAACGACACCAACTCTTTTTCATTTGTTAATGAAACGACACCATCTAACTAAATCAAATTCAAAACTGGTACTTTTAGTTATATTTTTCTTTTATATAGGGAAGCTAGTTTTTAGGTGTTTTAACAAATTTTTAAAGAAAAACAAAAATCCTAGAGGTTTCTCCTTAAAAATAAACCATCGACTATATTTAAATATATATATATCTATATATATTTTTTAGTTTTTGTAAATAACAATATAACTGATTTATAAAGATTCTTGTGCAGTGAGTATTAATCGATATCTATGAATAAATATTTTGATGGTATTTCAGCTGTGATAGGTTTTTAAAATGAGAAATTTTGAGTAGTAACCAAATTATAATTGTGATAAATATAATTTTTGTTAAAGATCGATGATATCAGATTTCGTTAATATTAATAAAAAATATCGGTCAATGTTGGTGGACAAGATTATCCATCGATAGAAGATTGACCTATATTATCATTGAAAAAAATTGATTTTTCTATATATAAAATACCTTATTATGAATAAGAGCATTATTGATAATGAAATATCCGTTGGAGATATTCAATTAAAAGTCTATTTGAGCACAAACTCATATTCAAACGACGATTACAATTATTTGATAAATAAATATTTTAATATGTTTTTTCTCTTCTTTATCAAATCATTGTAATCATCGTTTGAATATGAGTTTGTATTCAAATTAATTTCGCGTTGAATATCTAACTAAAATTTCATCATAAATATACTCAATAGTCTCTTATTCATAATAATATATATTATATATAGAAGAATTAATTTATTTTTCAGTGATAATTTAGGCCAGTCCTTTATCAATGGACGTTATTGTTACCAATTTTGACCAATACTTCTTATGAGTATTAAATAAAATCTGATATCATTGATCCCAAACCAAAAATATATTTTCCTCGATTAGAATTTAGTTAGTACTCAAAATTTTCCAGTTTACAATCCTCTCAAAACCAAAACACCATCAAAATTTCTATTCATTGATATCGATTCGTATTCAAACCCCAGCACTTTTGAAAAATTTGTGATTATTATAAACAATAATATCCATATAACCTATAACACCCCAATCTCTACCCAACATATGGAAATATGGTATAGTCAACATTTCTCATGACATCAATGTGATCTTCTTTTAAATCTTTCAATCCTTCTTATATTTTAATATACATATTCGTGTAGGACATGCATACGAGTGTATTGAGGTTAACGTTTTGATTTTAACGCCAATTAATTAAGTGCCATCAAGAAGTGATTTTTTTTGTTTTATTCGAGGACACCACTAAGTCCTCTCGCAAAATTCTTGGGAAACTCCCAGCTCCAAGATATGACACTTCTACTTGACAACTATTCACTTACTTGAAAAGGACTCGTATAAATGGTTTGTTGATGGTATAAGCTACAATCACTTCCCTTCTAACCTCACGTGGGAGTCTCATCGACCACGTGAGAGCACTAAACCATGGGCTGATGCGATTAGGTTCAAAGGTAACCACGCCTTGCCATGGCGTCACAATATGGATCTCACATTAATTGGATAGACTTCCAAGTTCGAACTAGGCTCAGACTAGCCTCATGGGGTATGCAAATCTCGACCAACTTCCACGATTTTGCCTATGCTCAATCTACAATGAATCCAAGGACAATTCACTTCTTCTCTGTTAATTAAGTGTCACTCTTTGGTGTTATGTCCACTCGATACTTGGTACTCTATTATAGCTTGG
>OVAY01002798.1:0-14984 GCA_900406395.1 Kernera saxatilis | reverse complement strand
CTCATTCGCATAGCAATAGACCAGTTATTATAATTTGTTCCATCTAGAGTACGAGTAACAATGGAAAGACCTGGATGATCGGCAGAATGTAGGAAGAACGGACTATGCGCATTATCAAACGATTCCATTCCCACATGAATCGATCCATATTTGCTGCGATTCGCCGTTTGATGGTGAGGAGTCATCGCGACATCAATATCGTCTGGAATCGAAGATCCAGCTCGAGTCATCATCGGTGACTTCTCTAACTCAGGTGATATGTCTCGTCCACGAGTTTTCCGTCCTTGTTTCACCATTATAGAAGAATCGAAGCGCAATTGCAAAGATACACAACAACAAAAGCTCGCGAAGGTGATTCGGAACCTCGTGTGTTCAATCAAAAGACAAATCAAGACTTCGATTAACAAACTATCGGTGAAATCGAGAAGAAATAGAAGAAATCGGGAAGAAATTTAAGAAGAATCAGAGAAAATTGAGCAGAAAATGCTCTGATACCATATTAAGTTTCACACTTTTGTTAACTTTCTTTTTGTAGATATATAGATAGATACAACGATCTCTCATTCTCTTCACCAAACGCAAATAACTCCCTTTTGTTTACGATTTACTTAATTTAGCATTTTTATCTTTGTTCATTAACCCTAGAAAGAAAAATGTTTCGTGTCTCCAAATTTGTTCTCTTCATTTGTGAATCATGTGTTGGGGGCGACACAACTGATAATGATCAAGGGTTTGATTACACTCAAGCTGCATATGTAGAGAACGGAGACCAAAGATGATGACGATATTTATGATTATGCTCTAGCAGCATGAGTGCATCATATTCGTAGATAATCGGTTTGGATAATCTACATACACCATGAAAATTTTTGTATTTCTTAGAATGATTATGTGGCTCTGGCCTTTTGCGTCGTTAATCATTTAACACTCATTGTAAGTCATTGAACAAAAGATTCTCTCAATCTCTTTTTCAAGATTTTGCATGGTTTTCTGTTTAATAGAAATGAAAATAGCTCAAAGCATAATTCTGAATGAACGATAGAACTTCATTAAGTTCATAATATTTCTGAGACTCTGTTTTTGCCAAAATCGATATGTTAAAAAATTTCCTTAGAGAGTTTGCGGGAAAAAACACTAAAAAATTATGAGTCCTAGATAAACCTAGTTTCTTGTTTTTTTGTTGTTAGAAGATATTCAAATTAAAGAACCTAGTTTCTTGTTAACTTGTTATTTGTTAAGTATAGCTTTTGTCTCAGGTCGTTTCTACATGCGGGGGATAACATGCATTACTTCATATTTGGATGACATAAACCGTCAGTAAAGTAATCATGATTGGTGAACTACATCAATTTTCAATAGTGGTGGCAGATAAAAACGCATATATTTGTTCAAAATATATTTTCCCGTTGCCGAGAATTGCTTAAGCATTGTTTCAGCCTTGAAACAGAGAGGCTTATTATTGTCTTCTTGTTTAAGAGAGGTTTTTCGAAACTTGCTTGTTTGCTTTGTAGACTGTTCCGTAGCTTTGTCTTCTTCGATCACTTGCTAATTGTTTACAATACTTGTAGGTGATAGATCTTCTCTCTCTTTCTCTCTGACTTTGGAGATGTGATTGCTTCACTAGCAAACTCACAACAATAAAGTTCGCTTCAGGTCAGTTCTTTTACTCTCTTAATGTTTATTGTAGTATGTCTGTTTCTGTTTCTTATTTATTTATGTGTATACTTGTGTAGATGTATGTGTAGGATAAACATAGCGTATAAAATATGTAGTGGTTTATATAGTATGTAGGCGTGAGAATGTTAAAAAAGTATCACCACGAACTAACACTATTTAGGATTGAGAATTTTAAATTGTCGGATTAGTTATCGAAACTGAAGTGACTTGTATAATAGTGAAAACTAACGAAACGTGATGTCCTGTCTCTTGATTGAGATCGTTAGAGATGGCATGTTCAACTTGTCTTTTTACTATTGTGTAATCTTTCGGTTTCTAATTGATTTGGCGATAAAAAATTCTCATTCACTCAATTCAAACCCAAACCTCTTAAAAGATTTTAGATTAATTTGTTAATAATAAATCCCCAACGATCGAAAGTTTCATTAAACGCGAAATCCTCAAGGTTCATCATATTCATTTTCTAGCTTTCTTTTCATCCTTTCATTAGACGCCAAATCCTTTTCCTGAAGTTTTCAACAATTCTTCAGATCAGTTCTTTGCATGTACTTACTTTTCTTAAAACCCTTTCTCACTCCATGAAGCACCATAAGCCATCTTCATCAACAATAAACGCTCTTAATTCATCTTCTCCATCATCATCATGCACTTGTTCCAATTCCGTGTCTACTTTGGCATGAATCAACATTCTCAGATTGAGTTTCTGAAGATTAACAATGAGAAAATAGAAAAGAAGACTGCAAGTTTTGTGAGGAAATCATCGGACTCGACTTGGCTTGTGTTGCCCCGTACGTTTGTTTACTTGCAGTTAGTTGTTAAGGTACTGTTTAATGACCTAACAACAGCTAGAATAATGTAATGTATGATTACCTGATTGTTGATATTGTGCATCTCAAATAACCAGCTAGCTGCAAATGGACGGAGAGATCAACGTACATGTTGAAGAAGAATGACTCGGACTCGGACATGTTGATCAACGTACTGGCCTTGAGTTTTTTCCTAATGACTCGGACAAATAAATGGTTACTTGTGCTGATTCACATGTTCGAATCATATGCGGAGAGGATGTTATCTGCAAGCTTACGGTTAGGATATATTTATAATGATTGCTTTTTTTCTGCCAAGAATAATGATGCTAACTTTCTTTTGTGCTTGCAGCTTCCAGCCTTTGCACAACATCTGCTTCATTCACTTTAGACGGGAAATACTTCGTCTCAACAACAGAGAACTCATGTATTTGTGTATGGAAAACCGAAAATTATTCGGTTTTAAATTCGGTTCTGGGTATTTGTTATACATGTTACTTTTCCTCTCTTAAGAAAGCCAGAAAAGTTACACAAGATGTCTCTTTGCTGAATTATATTGTTTTATTTCAGATGAGGCTATCAGTTGAGCATGTGAAGCACAAGATTAATGAGATTAAGGTAGATTACTCTCTAAAATCTTTGCTAGCAATGTGATTTTGCATGAGTGCACTAATTAAGATAAATCCGCTTGGCCTAATTCTATTTTCAATCTTGTTAATGTCAGTGGATACAATGTTTCTAGAAGATGGAGTCCATTGTTGCTTTCTTCTTCTTCTTCTCAAGCTTTTGAATTTCTTTGTTCTAAACACATGTTGCTCCATCATCCTCTTCGCAGTCTTCACCACATCACAATGGCTTTCGTTCTCAGAATCATTCAATACGCTTCTGACAAATTCACCGAATTGTTCTTTCACATTATCCACAGCTGCCTTCCTTCTCTCCTTTTCCTTATTATCAGACTCATTGTGAATGATTACTAGATTGAGCCGTTCATATTCTTTTAGCCCGAGATTGCAACTCGCCAAATCTTCCAAGAGTTTACGCTTGACAGACTGAGATTGAGATTGAGATTTTGATGTGGAAGCAAGTCCCCACGGATGCTTCAGACGAAACAGATCCTGTAAGACAGATAATTTTTTAGAGTTTTTGCAAATCATTGGTACTTTGGTAGTTCCAAAAGAGATTTTATACCTTTGACTACGTGAGTGTGGAGATCTTGGCATTGGATCCCAGAAACATAAGAGACAGCTTGGTATGGGTCCATCTCCTTCAACGCAAGAGTCTATGATGTGTCCATTTGCTGTGACGTTTATTAACAAAAACCCTAGTTCTATTAACGAAATCTTATAAAAAATGAGAATAAACAAAAATGGAAAAACATATAAGAAAAAAATGGTAATAAATCTATATAATGTATATTTACTAACCATATTAGTTTAGCTTTATTTCCATATTCGTAACATCAGTCCAAAGTCCCGAGTCTTTGCTATAACCCAGTAAGAAATTGATGTATAAAATATTTAAATTAAAACACTCGTAATACTCTGAATTGTTGTGCAATGGTCTCATTCTTTCATTGCATTTTTCACATATTCTTAGTCACAAATTCATGATGCAGATTAATTAAAAAAAATTGCTAGTTTGGAATACCAAAAGTTACGAGTACCCAACAAATCATACATCCAATGCGTGATTGATACATACAAAAAGCAATGCATCGAGAAATTGAACAAATTACCAAAATTTTAAGAACAAAACCCTAGAATTTATGTAATCGTAAACAAACGGTAACAATATGAGCTTGATTATTTCCAGTTTTTAAAACAGCTTTTGGTTTTTGTTTTTCCAAAAACCATTTTTCTAGCCAATCAAGATTTTAATAAAAATAGATTCCCAAAAATTTAGGGAATCTGGTTTTTGAAACATTAGTCTATTTTTTAATAGAATCCAAAATCCATATTTTTTGAGTTTTTTCCCACCGATAAACTTTTTTTTTCTTTTTTTTTCTTTTTTTTTGTGCTACTCTTTTAAAATATGGACAAAAACCAAAAACTTAAATAAATCACCAATCAAGATTTTGTAAAAGGTAGAATATACAGCAAAATCAAAAACCAAAAATTTAAAAACCCAAAACTAAAATCCAAAAACTAAATCCAACAACCAAAAACTAAAAACTAAAAACTAAAAACTATGCAAACAATCACCACCTATGTTTTTCATTATTGTATGTTATCATTATGGTTTTAGTTTAAAAGCCCACTTTGCTAGATAAGCCCAATAATTACCATTTTTTAATTTTTTCGAATCCTTGTTTATTATTTACCACAAGTGAAAATCAGTAATGCAAACAAATCCGAATGTTATAATCACACGCAACGGTACAAAATAAGTAAATTTCAAAATGTTAATTAATAACAAGCAACGGTCCAAAAAAAGAATAAGTAAAATTTAAAACGTTAATTAATAACAAGCAACGGTCCAAAAAAGAAGAAGTAAATTTAAATAAGTAAATCCAACGGTCTAAAGAAAAGAAAATCGTCGAGTGATAATATGATAGAATCGAGAAGCACAACGTTCCAATTCCAATTCTATAAATAAAACCAGACATTCCAAATCTCAGAATTTTCAAAACTCAAGAAATCTCTGTGCTTATTGTTAAAAATGCTCTCTCTAAATTATTTTTCGTCGAGTCGATTGAATCATGTTCGTGGTGATGATGATGTCGCTAACCCTAACCACCGACACCAAATTAGGTATTCTTAAACACTTTTTTTTAATACAAAAAATTGAATTGTTTCGTAGTGAATTCAAATTTGAATTGTTCGTGGTGATGATGATGTCGCGAACCCTAATCATGTTCGTGGTGATGATGAAATTGAACAAACCGAAGCTTGATAACGAAACAGAGGCAGACGATGTTGAATCGCCCATGGTTTTTTTGTTTACAGATTTGGAGAGATGTGACATAGAGAGAGAGATATTCTGTTCGAGACCATACTTGTTCTTGTAAGTTTTTTTTTTTTTGTTATTGTATTGTGTTTTTTTTGTTTAATTTCGAGGAATTTGATATTCGACGATAGTAGAATACGATTCTTGATTTAGGGTTAGGGATTTGATTGACTGATTCATGAACTTTTCGCTAATGTGATGATATATGATACAAGGAGCGTAGAAAGATTCCGAAATCGTGTCACCAAAATTAGAAACACATTTGAGGTTATTTCTTTAGATATAATTGACGAATTTCTCTGTTTCACTTTTTGATTTTATGAAATTGAAGAACCTAATCTGGAGGATGATGCTCCTCTTTGAAGATCTCTTCTCTGAGACTTTTGCAACTGGTGAAGGATCAAGCATGCTTTTGGTGGTGAAGGAACAAGCATTGTTTCAGTGTTCAAACAGAGGGAGTTGATTTCTTGTTTAAGAGAGGTTTTTCGATCTTGTTTAAGAGAGGTTTTTCGAAACTTGCTTATTTGCTTTGTAGACTGTTCCGTAGCTTTCCTCTTTTGTCTTGTTCGATCCCTTGCTATGTTTACAATACTTGTAGGGTCTTTGAAATCTCCGGCGGCAATTGTTGGTCTCTCTCTGACTTAGGAGATGTGATTGCTTCACTACCAAACTCACCACAGCTACTACTTCAAGATTCTCTTGGTAAAAGGATGGATTCAAATTTCTTATCAAATAGGCTTCCTGTTGATACTCGTTTTTTCATGAAATGTTTCTCCTTTGGGTTTTATGATCATCTTTATAAATTATCTTGAATTGGATATTCATTCTTGTGATTATGTGATTCATCTAGGTTGCTCGCTGCGGTCGGTCTGGGTATGCCAATATTCAAAATTTCATCAATGTCGTGGAAGCATTTACTTAACAAGGAATATTTCCATCATCTCCCCTGTTTCTGTAGCTCCTCTGGGTCAATCTTATAATGGATAGTCTAGGGGCTCTTGCTAGTTTATACAAGTAAGTCTGTCTTCTTCTTCTTCTTTCCCTAACTTCTCTGAAAATCACAATCTCTACGCCTTCTCTAAGACATAAACATACCTTTTGATGCTCCTCGTTAGATCACAATCATCGTTGAGCTCTTGGCAACTTTTGCCTCAACAACTAATCTTGATTGGGAGATGTGGCTCATCTCGGTTCCATCAGGTTTGTTTCCTAAGTCCTAACTTTTTCTTATTTTAGGTAATCAGGTTTACAATTTGGTTTCGTAGATTTACTAATCGGTATGGTTTGTACAGTTTGAGTTTAAACATGGTTTGATTCGGTTTTTTNTTTGGTTTTTTTTTTTTTTTTTTTTTATTACTAGTTGGGCTTTGATGGTGATCGGAAAATGCATATCGGTTCCAGAAACTCCGGTCTTCCAATACAAAGTAAAAGTTTCTTTTTTCCCTTTCCTTTTTCAACTCTCTCAAAATAAATCTTTAGATATCACAAAATTATTTATATAAAAAAACTAAGTAAATAATATAAACCAATTAATTAAACCTATTAGAGATTTTAAGTTGTTGAATTAATAAAAAAAACTTGAAATGATTATATGATTGTGAGGACTAGCCGAATATGATATCCTGTCATTAATTTGTCCATTAGCGATAGCCATATTCAATTTGTTTGCACATTAGTAAATCGATCAGTTTTTGATTAATTTGACCAAAAAATTTCTAAAACAAATACTCATAATTTAAAACTAATCAAATAAATAAGTCTGAATAACCAAATAAAACATTAATTTTATAAAAAAAACACCATGATAATTTAACTAATTAAATAAATAAGCCGTAAATAACCAAATAAAATATTAATTTTATAAAAAAACACCATGATAAAACCTATCATAGATTTAAGTTGTTGAATTAATCAAAGAAACTTGAAAGAATTATATGATTCTGAAGACTAACCGAGTATGATATCATGTCATTAATTTGTTCGTTAGCGATAGCCATATTTAATTTGTTTGCACATTAGTAATTTGGTCAATTTCTGATTAATTTGACCAAAAAATCTCAAAAAAAAATACTCATAATCTAAAACTAATCAAATAAATAAGCTGACTAAATAAAACATTTATTTTTTAAAAAAAAATCTCTTGACAATTAAACTAATCAAATAAATAAACCGTGAATAACTAAATAAAAATGTAAAGCTTAATTCATATAAAATGTAAGAAAAATAAACATGTTTGTTTAACGAATCCATTCCGTATGGAGCTACAATGTCCAATTTGTTATAATACCGTCCATATATTTTCTGTGTAATAATATTTTTCCGAATATCCGTTAAAAGGGGGTTGACAAGTGCATATTCAATTCTTGTAGTTACTCGACCAAATCGCTATCATAAACCACAAACGAAATTTTGCCAATCGAGCTCAAGTTTGAAGAAGATGCTCGACAAAGAGATAAAAAGAGATCCTAAATCACCAAATCAACCACAACGACGTCGTTTTGTGTTATTGGAGAAATTTATCTAAAATGGTGTCGTCATTTTATTTCAATAGGATGGAAAGGTTTGGTGATTAGGAGCTCGAGATTTTGTGGAAAAATTAGTGATTGTCCAAAAAATGCATCTTATGGTAATGACAAAATTTTTGGAATTAAAGATGACATTGGAGAAAATTTGAAACAATGATAATCGAACTCAAGAAGAGTTAGTCGAAATTATAGAATTAGTCTTATCTCGAAAGATCTTTAATTATAGAATAAGAGAGGTAGCAAATATAACCCATAGGGCATATAATCATTAATATAAGAAGCACAAAATCATGGTTACATAACCCGATTATCTGTGCTCTAGCCGTGTAGCCTAATAAAGGAAATGATCCATTCATGCTGCTGGAGCATAATCATAGATAACCGTCATCATCGTTGTCACCATTTTCTACAAAAGCAGCTTGAGCATACTCAAATGCTTGATCATTACAAGTGATGTCCCCTCCAATGCAGATTTTATAGACATTTTCAGATATGCAGAGAACAAATTCGGAGACAGAAATCATAGTTTTTTCTTTTGGATAATGGACAAACGAAATGTTTAAGTAATTGAGCGTCGAAGAGCAAATGCAAAACACAAAATATTGATGTGAGTTTGATGAGGGAACAAGAGGTTTTTGGACTCTTTATAGGTGAAACAAAAGTTGATGAGTGTTTGGACTCGTTTCCGTCCTCTACTGACCTCAGCAAGGAGTGTGACCTGTTGATAAAACTGTGGAATGGCACAATATAGAGTACGAATCGCTATTAACTTTTTGACACATGGGATATATAGTGGTACGTACAATATTCTTTTCAAAGTAGAAAGCAAGAAAAGGAAAGCAAGCGCGTGTTGTTAGTTGGTGGAGTTATAAGTGAAGTTATGAATATTTTATTTCTTAAAGATTCGATTGTTATTCAGTTTAGGGTTTTCCAAACTCCATTAAAAATGGATGATTATTAGTTTAGATATGTGTAACAAGTTTCTCTAAGAGTTATGTTGGCAGATGACCTTATTTTTGGTGTAAATTAAGGAACATTTATCCAAAAAAGTTATATGACATTCATTACGATAAAACATGTACTCTAACAACGCCCACTTTTACATTAAAGTATATGGATTTATATGACATATATTTGCGTTTGATGATAGAATAAGAGATCCTCGGGATCTTTATATTTGCAAAAAAAAAAAAAAGTTCACAATAGTGTGAACTCAGTTTGTCTTCAGTTCACCCTCAGGCCAACCTCACAGAAATAATGTGATGTGCTTGGCACACATAGGATTTGCTTACGACACATTTAGACGTAATCAAATACTGGTCCACTACTTTTAATGCAGCATCGTGTTCATTATATTATAACAAAACGAAAGACATCAAGATGGAAATAGTGTGTGGTCAAAATCATGGTTACTCAAAATGCAAAATTAATTAATCAAAAAGGCGATTGGCGATGAAAAAGGCGATCTAGGGTCTCTTCCTCTTCGCCGCCGTTGGAGCTGCCTCACGCACTCCGGCGAGAAATTTCTTCTTTCTCCCTCCTCTTCCTTTCTCAATGAAGCCCCCTCAAATGGGCTCGTTGGCTCGCTCCCTTCCCCCGGTCCCCCCGTCAGCCAATATACCTCCTGATTTGCTGGCGGTGGTCTCCCTCCCCGTCTTCTCGTCGACGTCGCGAAGATCTCCGGCAGCAGGGTTGGCTCTCTTTCCGTTGGAAGCTCCAGCTCCTGCCCCAGTGACTCCTCCAACTACATTTGACTCTCATACACTCCCTGACGATGTTGCAGCTCCGGTATCTCTAGATCCGGCGGTCCCTGTTGCAGATCCGGCCTCTGCTCCTGTCCTGGTTCCTTCTGCTCTAGATCTGGTCTTTGCTACAGCGCCCAATTTCTGCTTCTGTTCCGGTCGTTTCAGCTACCGCCCCTCTTCCTTGGGCTTCTCGTTTCAATTCCTCTCTCAGGAACTGGAAGAAATACGCTGAGCCTACCTTTCTAGAGGATGAAACTCCTTCGGTTTTGGCCCTAGACTCAATCCTCCTCCAATCGGCCGAAATCTGGAAGGATCATCTGGTCGCCCACTTTCATGGTTCTCCTCCATCGGCTTCCAAGATCTTCTCCGACCTCAATCCAATTTGGGGAAGTAATGGGCGCATCTATGTCCGTCTACACTCAAATAGAACTTGTCTTTTCTACATCCCATGTGAGGCTACTAGAAAATGGGTCCTCGATGTTGGGTTTTGGCAAGCCGGCAACTGTGCTTTCTCTGTCTCGCCTTGGTCCTCTTCAAGCAGTTTGGCTCCAGTGAAGCTCGAATCTGCTCCAGTTTGGGCTATCATCCGTAACATTCCACCGTCGTTGTACTCTCTTCAAGGCCTTGGAGTTATTGCCTCAGGGATTGGTGATCCCCTCTACTCAGAGAAGCCCGTTCTGCCGCTTCCGCCGAGAACGGTGGCAAAGGTTAAAGTCAGAGTTGTGTTGGATCGTAAGCAACCTTCTTCTGTCTGTGTTACATTCCTCTAGAAACTCTTCATCGTAAGCAATGATGATCTTCAAGCCTCTATTTACGAGCTTTGGAAAGAAAGAAACTCTAGGATTCATTCCGCTTCTCAACGCCCAGCAACATCTCTCATAAAGGAAATTCAGCAGCAAATTAGAAGCAAGCTTGCAGGTCTTGATCGACCCCCAACTTCATCGACAAGACTAACAGCTTTGCCTATCTCTTCTGCAGCTTCTGGTTACACCTATCTCTCTACTTGGTTTGGTTACATTCAATTCTCCTAATATCCACTTCGACTTGTTACGCTCGTGTTTGTAGTTTGTTATTTTTCTTTCAGCTTGTATTCACAAACGTTGCCCCGTTAAGGGAGAAGTAAAGCAAGTGTTTAAGTAAAAAAAAAAAAAAAAAAAAAAAAAAAAGACATTAAGACCGTTCTTTCGAGTCCTTTCATGGAATAAAACTTTCCATGCAAAGCAGAATAAGCGAAAATGTGTAGGGCATACCTCTTTGCTTAGTTGGTTAGAACGTGTCAGGAAAATAGCCATTCTCTTTTTTACCCAAAAAATAGTTCCCTATTAATAGTAAAAATAATCAAATGACTAGTGATTATTTAAAATGAAAGTGAGACTTGTGTACGTGTAAAAGATATGTACATAAACGAATAAAAAAAATGAGTTTAATGGAATTATTCATCATATTGGGTCACATTTTAACATATTCAATAATGTTTTTAACTTTATTGTGCTCAACTTTTATTCCTTAATGAATACGTGAAGTTAAGTGGCTTCGACAAAAGAAAGATGAAGAAGAAGATACTCTCGTTGTTACACTTAGCTGAATGTCTTCAAAGGAAAAGGCAAAAACTGTAAAGCATGTGTATATCTTTTTAGGATTAACGACTGAAATAAATAAAAAACTAATTCAAAATGTTAAAAGTTTTTTTCGAATAGCAATTTTGATATATATATTTTTTTGATCAACAACATGTATTATTTGAATAAAGTCGTAAGAAGGTAGAAATCGACCTAAAAACTTGTTTAAGTAATTAGCTTCATCTAGCTATACTACAAAAAATAGTTGTTATATACTTAAAAAAAACTGCCGATTTGCGAGGGAAGAAACCCTTGCAATTCCCTCGCAAATCACTCGCGAATCGCTTCTCACAAATCGAATTTCCTAGTAAATCGGTCGCAAATTTTGCGACGAACTGAAAACTGTAGCAAGTCAGTCGCAAATTTACAGACGCAAATCCGTCGCAAGTTTGCGATGACTTTGCGATGGGTTTCGACGCAAATTAGCTACGGTTTTGCGTCGAAGTAGTAACGAGAATTTGCGAGGGATTTGCGACTAGCCTCACGGTATTAGTCGCAAATCCCTCGCAACTTTAAATTATTTATTTTTTACATTTTCATTTATTTTTAATTAAATTATTTTATTTTTAATTAAAATAAAAATAAAAATGAAAAATATATATAAAATTAAATTAAAAATATTAATTTAAATTTAAATATTTTTCATTACAAAAAATGTATTACAAAAGAAAACTAAAAATCTTGAGACGTGCCGATTCCGGTTTCAGAGGAATTTCGGTTGCAGAGCAAAGTTGCCAATTCCGGATCTTGGGACGTGCCGATTCCGGCCAGATTGCCGAGGTCACAGCTCCGGTGCGTGAGCTAGAACTGCCCCGAGAATGGATGCATTGGACCGCGATAGAAAACGGGAGTAACCGTTTGGTTGCCAACCCAACATCTGAAAAAAGCGAAAAAGTTAGTATGTAAAAATCATTGTTGAAATTGAAAATTCACAGTAAAAATCTAAGAAATTGTGAATTCAATAAAAAAACTAGAAATTCAATCAAAAAATTGTAAATTCATTGTAAAATTGTAAATTCACTATAAAAATTCTAAAATTTGTAAAATTCATTGTAAAAATTCTTAAAATTGTAATATTTATTTTAAAAATTTCTAAAAATTAAAAATTCATTAAAAAAATTTCTAAAATTGTATAATGTAAACTAAAAATCCTAAATGCAATTTTTAACATAAAATTGTAAATTCATCATCAAAATTATAAAGTAATTGTAAATAAAGTTCATTCTAATAACTCTAATAAGTCTAACATATCCTAAATCCTAAAATCTATCTAACGCATTAACAACCTAAATCTAACAAAAATCTAGATCTAACAACCTAACAACTATCTAAATCTAACAAAACACTACATCCAAACTCACGGGTAAGAGATGGGTAAGAGATGTATAGATATGTCTTTGGAAGGAGACTCACCGTGGTGGAGGAAGGAAGAGAGATAGAGGCGGACAAAAACGTTGACGGAGGAAGCGAGAGAGAGAGATCCGGCAGAGGAAGCGAGAGAGAGAGATCCGGCGGAGGAAGGGAGAGAGAGAGATCCGGCGGAGGAAGCGAGAGAGAGAGAGATCCGGCGGAGGAAGCGAGAGAGAGAGATCCGGCCGCTGCAAGATATGGAGAGAGATATTAACAGAGAAAGAGTGAGAGACGGAAAAGAGACCCACTCTCTTTGCATTAGTTACAAATGATGTAAATAAATTTTACATCATTTAAATAAGTGACTCTGAAAGTGGTGATGCAAATAATTTACATCAGTTTATTAGTAATCGATGTTAATATCCATAATATTTACATCGATTGTTGTAATAAATAATTGATTTCAATTATTTATATCAACATGTTATTTTGGTCAACAACATGTATTATTTAGAAATAACCATAAGGTTTCCATCTTAGATGATCTTTCAGCCTCCTTTTCGTCATAATTTTATTTTTAACGCGAGAAAATGAGGTGTAAAATCGCTTAAATATGCCGACAAATAAGGAAAATTACAACGTCTAATTTCCCACTAATATATTTGCAAATACTTTTGGTGAGGTTGGTTAAAGTTTTTTGGTAGAAGCGGATCCATCAAACANGATGGAAACTCGCTTAAATATGCCGACAAATAAGGAAAAACATCTTTTCGACTTTTTACAGATTGATATGTGTTTAGTGCTTTCGCCATATCTGTTGAACCGTTATTCAGAATGAGACCAAACAACCGCCAAAAGAAATCTGACTCGATTTCTTTTCCAGAGGTATGAAATTCACATTTTGGAAATATACGTAAGACCTCGATCTTAGACGATATTTCAGCATTCTTTTCGTCACAATTTAANGATATTTCAGCATTCTTTTCGTCATAATTTAATCTTAAACGCGAGAAAACGAAGTGTAAAATCGCTTAAATATGCCGACAAATAAGGAAAATCATCTTTCCAATGTCTAATTACCCACTAATATAGTTGCAAATACTTTTGGTGAGGTTGGTTCAAGTTTTTACAAAATTTCAAAAAAATCCACAAATTTTGGTAGAAGGGGATCCATCACACAATTTGGCGTTTTTTTACAGATTGATATGTATTAAGTAAATCCGCCATATCTTTTGAACCATTATTTGAAATGTGACCAAACTACAGCCAAAAGAAAGCTGACTCGATTTCCTATCCAGGAATATGAAATTCACCTTTTGGAAATATACGTAAAGCCTCTATCTTAGACGATCTTTTAGCATTCTTTTCATCATAATTTTCTCTTAAACGCGAGAAAACGAGGTGTAAAATCGCTTAAATATGCCGACAAATAAAGAAAATAATCTTTCAAACGTCTAAATACCCATTACTATAGTTGCAAATACTTTTAGTGAGGTTGGTTCAAGTTTTTGGTAGAAGGGGATCGATAACACATTTTGGCTTTTTTTACATATTGATATGTGTTCAGTAAATCCGCCATATCTTTTGAACCGTGATTCGGAATGAGACCAAACAACCGTTAAAAGAAAGCTGACTCAATTTTCCATACAGGGGTATACAATTCATCTTTTGGAAATATACGTAAAGCCTCCAGCTTATTTGATCTTTTGGCCTATTTTTTCGTCACAATTTTCTCTTAAACGCGAGAAAACGAGGTTTAAAATCGCTTAAATATGCCGACAAATAAGGAAAAACACCTTTCCAATGTCTAATTGCCCACTAATATAGTTGCAAATACTTGCTGAGGTTGGTTCAAGTCTTTACAAAATTTGAAAAAATCCATAAATTTTGGTAGAAGGGATCCATCACAATTTTGGCGTCTTTTTACAGATTGATATGTATTCAGTAAACCCGCCATATCTTTTTAGCGTTATTCGGAATGGGACTAAACCACCGCCAAAAGAAAGCTGACTCGCTGTCCTATCCTCGTTTTGGAAATATACGTAAGGCCTCTATCTTAGACGATCTTTTCACCTCTTTTTTCGTCACAATTTTTTTTTAAACACGAGAAAACGAGGTGTAAAATCGCTTAAATATGCCGACAAATTAGGAAAAACAACTTTCCAACGTCTAGTTATGGTAGAAGGGGATCCATCACACATTTTAGCATCTTTTTACAGATTGATATGTGTTCAGTAAATCCACCATATTTTTTGAACCGTTATTTGGAATGGGACCAAACCACCGCCAAAAGAAAGCTGACTCGATTTCCTA
>OVAY01002797.1:0-14986 GCA_900406395.1 Kernera saxatilis | reverse complement strand
CAACAAAATGCACTAAGTCTAGATTAACTTTTCCAAGCCTAATCTAGCATTAAAAACATTCAAATGTGAAGGTCCAATGATTATCTAGTCCTAATCTCTAACATCTAACCACTAATCTTCCATTAATCTACCTAACCCATGATTGAGCCAAAAGACTACTCACTCATGTTTAAGAATGAAACAAGAGCAAGAATTAAGAAAGACATATATAAAAGAAGATAAGAGAAAGAGATTAAGATAAATATTGCATTAAAACATGTAGAAATATTGAAATACAAAGATCATCATCCAAAAGAGGCAAATGCAACTCAAGAACAATGAAAACTTATCAAAACTTAGGTTAAAAATGGTCTTAAAACATATTTATATAGGTGGGGGTCAAACCGGGTCAACCCGGGACAAACCGGGTTTGACCCGGAAATTTTGAGGCGAAACTCTCTGTGATCGGTTGACCTGATTGGTCTGTAGGCCGATCACATGAGCATTTCCAGAGAGTTGGCGTTTCTGTGATCGGTCGGGTTGATCGGCCAGCTGGACCGATCGTCAGTAAATTGGCCATAACTCTTCAACTAGAGCTCGGAATGACACGAATCCAACGGCCACGTCAAGCTAACTCAATTTCCTATCTTGCCACCAGATTTGAGATTCAACTGAGGAGGGAAAGGCCTCCATCCGACATGATCTTCCATACGCATCTGCTTCACTCTGCATCTTTATTTTCTAGTTTTGCCTCCAAGAGTGCTTCCTCAATCTTTCTTCAAGCTCAATGCAACTTCTTTGATCCAAGACACTCCCAAAAACCTATATGAACACAAAAATACCAAAAAGAAGGAACAAAGACACTCTAGGACATCTAAATGCATCAAAACTCACTAATACTCTATGATTAGTTTAAAACACTAAATGAGACTCAAATGCAAGGAAAGACTACTATATATGATGCTAAATGAGATGGAAACAAAGTAAATTATGTGGTTAAAGATGCTAAAAACCAACACTATCAATTATCTATCGATTAAGCTCGTTTCTAAAATTTAGTTAGTGGATGAAACTAGTAACATTTGATTTTGATAGATTTCACTTGCAACATGATGCTTCACCATCTAGAAAATCGCCTTTGGGTGTATCTATGTTTGTATCATCTATTGATTTAGCTTCCTTCTTGTTCAAACCCATGACCACAGATTGTGATAGACTTTCACTGCAACATGGTGCGGACCTTGCCGCTTCATTGCACCCATCTTTGCCGAGTTTGCCAAGAAGTACCCTCATGTAGTGTTGTTCAAGGTCGACGTGGACGAACTGAACGTAAGTGTTTCCATCAATCTACAATATCCAAACAAAACCCATGTTAAGTACGTAGTAAACCTTCTTGGCCCTTTAACTTGCATGTTGTGTTCTGCACAAACTGTTGCTAATGATTTCAAAGTCAAGGCAATGCCAATGTTTATCTTCATGAAAGAAGGAGTGATTCTCAATAATGTCGCTGGGGCTTCGGAAACATCAATCAGCGCACTGCTTGAGAAGCATTCGCAAGTCGCTGCAGCTTGATTAGCATCATCCACCTCGCACTCTGCTTTTCTCTATCTTGTTGCTAAACCATGTGATTTAGATTTTTGTATTTTAACTTAAGAAAATTCTTTAAACACCTTAAAATTAAACACTTTACAATAAATCATAAAAACTTTCTTAAATTCACCAAAAATCATCAAACTCATTCAAAAACTCATTAAAACTCAAATCATTTAAAATATATGATTCAATACACCCACTATGTTTTATTTATTTATTTTTAGTATATGTCGGCACGTTTTAGTGTATCATAATACAAAGAATAATAATAAACATTTCTAACTATTCCAACTATCCAATTTTTTTTTTTTTAAAATACTTAGTCCTCGATTAAAACCCCAAAAAAAAAAAACTTCTAGATCATTCCCCTATTTTTTCAACGAGCTTACACTACACGCGTCACCAAAAGCCGATCCCGATTTTACGTTTCTTCAATCTCAGCCGTTAGATTTCCCAATCAAGCATCGAATTCCTCCGCGTTGTGGATAAATCCTTTGGGTCCACTTTTTTAAATTGACTTTTTGACATTTTTGGGTCCGAGAAATATTTAATTCATATATTATTCCATTTTAGTCTTTAAGATATATCATTTTAAATGAGGAAAAATAAAATAAAAAAGGCATAAAAGTGGTTAGATTCTCTCCGTCCTCCTTTTTATTTCTATAAGAACCGACCCAAGACAAAGAATTGTTCATCGCATCATCATCATCAAAATCAAATCAATCACACCGAAGAAAAAACCAGAGAAAATCAATTGTGAAAAAAAATGGCCGGATCAGGAGAAGTCATCGCTTGCCACACCGTCGAGGACTGGAACGAGAAGTTCAAGGCAGCCAGCGAATCCAAGAAACTGGTACTTTTTGTTTTTTTAATCGATTTTGATTTCCTGAGGAATCAGTATTCAGGGTTTTATGTTTCTGTTTTAAATCGATTTTGGGGGTGTTTTGATTAGTGAGCTAGCGAGTGATGTTAATTTTCTGATTTTGATTTGACGGATTCAGAATTTAGCTTCTGAGTATGATCCAGAATCGAATTTTGGAGTTTCTTTCGGCTTGAATGAATATGAAATTTAAGAACCCTAATTGTTCGATTCAAAGTCTAGAAACTCCAGATCTCAAAAAGTTGAAACCCTAATAACTCGATTGAAATTTCGAATTTAGTTGATAAAAGTAGAAGCAAATGGTACCGAATCATGCGAATTTCATCTCTTCTCTTAAGTCCTTCTACAAATGCAAACTAAATTCGCCATTTTTGTATCTCTGTGTGTGTATTATCTATCGATTTAGCTTCCTTTCGTTTCTAAAATTTAGTTGTGGTGACATTGATTCTGATAAGACTTCACTGCAGCATGATTTCACACAGTTGTTATCACATTATGTGTATCTATGTTTGTATTATCTATATTGAGTTGGCTTCCTTCTTGTTCAAACCCATGAACACAGATTGTGATAGACTTCACTGCAACATGGTGCCCACCTTGCCGTTTCATTGCACCCATCTTTGTCGAGTTGGCCAAGAAGTACCTTCATGTAGTGTTCTTCAAAGTCGATGTGGACGAACTGAACGTGAGTTTCTTTCCATCAATCTACAATATCCAAACAAAAACCCATGTTAAGTAGTGGTAAACCTTCTTGGCCTTTAACTTACTTGTTGTGTTCTGCACAGAGTGTTGCTAAGGAGTTCGAAGTCGAGGCAATGCCAACGTTTATCTACATGAAAGAAGGAGTGATCCTCGATAAGGTCGTTGGGGCTGCGAAAGAAGAAATCCAGGAAAAGCTTGAAAAGCACTCGCAAGTCGCTGCAGCTTGATTTGCATCATCCACCTCGCACTCTGCTTTTCTCTATCTTGTTGCTAATATGTTTGGTGTTTTTAATAAATCCTTGTTGTCTTATTTGACACTTTCGCTTGGAGTCATCTTCTCAAAAAACATGTGACCTTTAGTGTTGCTCTTTGTGTGTTGGTGGCTACAAGCCTTGGTTGTGTGAAAATAAATGTTGCAAAACTTTTATTCTATATAACTCGCAGCTATGCTAATTTCTTAATGTTAGTTTTCTACTCTTGAGATTAGTATTGGTATTGTTATGTCATATTTCAATTTCCGGTTTGCAACGACTCTCCAATGTCTTCATTTGATTAGAATCTTTTGGGAGGAAGATTAAAGAAAATCAATTGAGAGTCTCTCCTGCACCAACTTCAGCTAGCATCTCATACTTAGAATAGAACATACGTTGCATAAACACGGCTCCAAATACAAATTTTTTTGCCTAAAAATATCTCCAATGTTACTTCAGAGAAGACAAAAGTAGAAAGGTGTAATTCAGGTGTGAGTCCACACTGAAACATTTCGGGTGTCTTGGCCATGAGGAATTTTCTCAATTAGTATTATCAGTCTGGGGAAGTTATATAAACCTCTTTGTTTGTTTTATATAGTTGTAAAGAGACATCTTTGAGCCAATCATCAAACCTTGTCGTCATGGAACCACCACCTTGTCTCTTTAGGAGACCTCCCGTTCTTGCAGTTCTTCACATATCGGTCATTATCAGTCGGGCGTTGCTGAGACAGATATAGACAATTAGACAGAGTAAGAGAGTTGTGTTGCCTCAAAGGGTTGATTTTGGGATTGATACAAAAGCGTGGGAGTTTAAAATGTTGGAAACCTTTTCGGGTGAACTCGATAGCATTGAGAGAATGCTGATGCAGACTGAACTCACCGTCATTGCTGGAGACCACGAGTCATACAGAATATCTACAAAAAGAAATAGAGAGAGAGAGTTACATTTACCGTATAATCCTATTGTAGTTTTACCTAAGAGCTCAGCATTATGAGGCATGATCTTGATTTGCGTATAGTAACATATGGTTTAGGTTCTACCACACTTTAACTAGACCTCATTTAGGTGCATGAGGAGAGATTTATGAAATCCCCAAAACTTTCAAGTTCGTATTGTTTTTTGTGGAAACAGCAAACATAAAATGAACAATGTGCAAGGAATATGGTTTCTTATGGTGTCTAAATACATCCTTTGGGCCATGATATAACCACTCCATAGGAACTTTATCTAATACCTTAAGCATCAGACAGGCAACAACATTGTTTATATGGTAATTTAGAACTCTGAACTAATGCTGTATTCACATTACACTTTGTGATCAACCTATATATGTATGCATCAATGTCTGTGTTCCTCGTTTTACAGGATTGACTTATGCATCATATAAGTCTAATCAGAGAGAAGTAATGTTCTGGAAAAATCACACAGAGCAGAAACAAGAGCATATGCAGGAGGAGATTGACTAAAAATTACCTAAACAAATATGTCCATTGCTGTAAATATGCGGATGTAGCGGTGCCGGTGGAACAAAAATCACCTGCTCATCAACTAACAGGTGATATCAGAATCAATGCTACTCTTCAGCAAACACACACAAGAATTTAGAAAATGTCACTATCTCATCAATCTAACTTGTTTGAAGTGAAACATGACAACAGTTCCATTTTCATTACACTTTTGATTCAACTAGTTTTAGTTAATAAAGCCATTTAATTTCTCTTTAGGTTCTAAACTGCGCAAAAACTGACATTTTTCGAACAATATTCACGAATTCAGAACCAATAACAACAACAAAATTCAATCTAAAATTCCAAAAGAATGTTGAGTAAAACTTGCCTGAGGAGCTTCCATGGGGTAATGTTCAGGGAAATCAACCTGAAGCTTGTAAGTTTCGTTAGCGTAGAGCGTACCTGGTGCTCCTGTTACCTCTATTATCCATCTTTTAAATCACAAAGAAAACACAAAGTCCATCAAAATCTCGGAATCGAAGACAGAAATATTGATGAGCTTTTTGATCTTTTGTGTGTGTAATTTTATACTTTTGAAGATTATCAGTAACTTTGTGCTTAAACCCTGTCGGAGGATTTACTTGCCACTCTGATAACTCCTTTTGTAGCCTATTACACGCGATCTTGCTTAACGCCTACGCATCATCATCATCATCATCATCACAATTCCCAAAAATCAAAAACTCCAAAATAAAAAATCAACATCCGAAATAGAAGAATACGAAATCAAGAGAGAAAGACCTTGCGCGAAGGAGAGGAAGAGCTGGTCATGGCGGAGATAGAGAGAGAGAGAGACGAAGACGAAGACAGAGACAGAGAGAGAGGTCTGCTTCTGCTTTTGTCTGGATTTTTCCTGTAATTCGAATATTTAAAAAAAAAAAAAAAAGTGAAAACAAATTTTTTCGAGAGTGAGGAAAGGCCACAAGAAAAGACACGTGAAAGAGTCAAAATTACAAAATAACCATTTCAATCGGACGGCTCTAAATCCTCCTTCGTGTTCACACGTGTCAGAAATCCTTTACCGGCTTAGCTTTTTGACTCTAGAGAGATCCAAGAGTCGATTGGATTTAATTTAGGGCTTATTAGTTTATTTTAACAACATTTAGGACTTATTAGTTAAATAACCAAATGCCGAAAAAACAAATTAGTTAAATAACCAAATATTTGGTTAAAACTGGTAAAAAAAAATATGTAATGGAAAAATTATAAATAACGAATTTAATTATGTAAAATAGCACGTTATCATGAAAATTAATATAATATTCGTTAAATTCAAGTCCAAACAATATTATTTAAAAAACATACGATAAATATAAAAACAAGCGGTGTTAAAAGAAATATATATATAAGAACAAGCATATATGATAATTAAACCAACTCATTTACGGATTTTTTGTCGGTTGTTTTCACAAATAAAATGGTATTGTATATTTTTAATTTAAATACTTTTTTATATTTCCATTTTATTCATAAATAACAAAATATGTTTTTTGCAAATTCTCTCTTACATCCTAGCTACTACTACACTTCCGTACAACTCGATTGTCTTCTGACTACAATCGTACGACGATAAAGTACATAACACTTTTTAAGACAGTACATTAAACATACGTCCACATCTATATAACCTTAAACGATATCGTTTCAGCATTTTTATTCCATAATAGGCCTTAACATTTTACGGGCCACCATCAAGCCCAACATGGTCACTAACTTCTTGCGCCACCACAATACCTTCTAATGGACCATGAAGAGGCCCAATAGAGTCTCGTGACTCTTGATCCGGCCCAACATAATCTTGAAGTCCCTGATCATCTCCAAGAACTCGATATGCCTCTTGTGGGACGAGTTCAAGACCAGCAGCGAAAAGCGGGAGCAAAACCAAGTAATGTCTACGAGAACTATAAGAGATCGCGGAACCGATGACGTGGACAATGCACAACATCAATAGATACGCGTTTAGTGTGTGCCAATAGAGACTTCCATCGTTTTTGTAGAGCCAAAACACTCGACCGCATCTTCGTATTTTCACTTCTTCCTCGATCAGGTTTTGGATTAGATCGAGCAATGTGAAGATTAATGTGTCGCAAGCACATACGATGCCGAATATCTTGGCTAGATCTTTCTCTTTCTCGAGTAGCTCCAAGACGAAGCAGAGAAACTCGACGAGGAATGCGATAGCGGAATGTGGTCGAAGACTTTGCCTAAAAACCACGAGTTTTATAACCGGAGTTAGGATCGGCATTTTTGAAAATTTGTTTTGGAAACTAAAAATGTAAAATGATATACTAAAGAGCTTTGAGAGGAGAACTTGGTACGTGGTGGTTTTTATAATGATGTGAAGAGATAGATGATTAATGAATGATTAGGAAGAGAAAAAAAGTCAAAAAGTTAAGCTTGGAAAATTCCGTGCTAATTAAAAGTTAAAACCCTTACTTTTGATATTTGCATAGGGAACCAAAGATTTTTTTTTAGTATTTAGTGTTTTGAGGTCTTTTGTTTTGTATATCATTGAAATTAAGCAATTTTGAGCGTAGAATACAGCAAAACCAGCCGCTGTATGGTGATTTACGACGTACGTAATTTCGGCATGTTAAAGTTTTGAATAGGTGATCTAACTAAATCCTATTTTCTCGTACACTAATTAATTTCACTAAATATGTGTACAAAACGATACTCTTTACAGTGGTTAATTTGATGTCTCTCTCTCTTAGTAGCTAGTAGTTACTTAACAAAATAGACAACCAAACATGGGTGATGCTTAATTGCTTATTAAGGCATCGCGAGCTTTGAAATATCGGATTTTAAACCTATGTGATAAAATAGTCAGACCTAAAGAGACTAATGATCACAAAGTAGTCACATACGTTATATCTTTTTTTTTTAATTAGAATATGGCAAAACTTTTTACCTTCTCGAGCAAGAGAGAGCATTGCCAAGACCAAGATCAAGATACAGAACCATGCCTTGATCGTGTCTTGATTCTTGATTACAACCTCTGCAATTTCCTGTCCTTCTTCAACCACATGGTTCAAAACCACATGATCCTCGATCGAGAGCTTATGAGACAGACCCTAAGAATGTACATGTGGTGAATATCTTTAGATCAATATTCAATATCTATTCTGTATTTTAAAATACATAAGGTAACAATGTTTTCTTGTATTAATGTCCTTATAATATTATATATGCACTTCAACTTTAAGGAAAAACAATATTATGACCCAATAGCATAAATATTTGAGTTGAATAGAATTTTCGCATGAAAATCATAAAACGCTAAAAATATGGTTTTAGTAGAAATTTTTTGTTTCTTTAGGTTATATTTTTAACACATCCAACATATCTTATTATATAAAGCTGAACACGCACGACGTGAGCCTGATACGTATGCAAATTTTTAATAATATATTTATTTACATATAATTAAAATAAATAAGTAAGTACCAGTTGCAATATATTTATATAATTGATTAAGACCTGAATAGTATGCGAGTTTTATTAATAATTGTATTTACATATAATTAAGAAAATAGGTAAATACCTGTTGCTGGTAACCGGTTGAACTTGATTCATTTGCGAATAACGCATACTAATACGATGATAAACACGATTTTGATCTTTTTAATCCTCAAACTAATTTTTTTATTTGATATCAATAAATAAGAGAATAAAAAGATGGAAGTACATAATTGAATTGTGAAGATTAAATCTTATTTATAACGATAGATATAACATATTAGGAGAATACTTTCTAGAACAAATTTTCTTTTTTTTTTCCATCACTTTACTTTTATTTTTTTACAAATTTAATCATTATACGTTTTACATAAATAAAATATTAGATAGATAATTTTTATTTTCTTTTATCTTTGACTTTTTTCCCACTACTTTACTATTACTTCTTTTTTATTTTATTATATTTTACTTATTTATTTTACTAATTATAATGGTACTACACTATTTTACTTATTTCCTTCACCAATTATGTTAATACTATACTTTTTATTTTATATTTTTTAAGTTTTACTATTTTATTGTATTGACACATGTCACGATTAAATTAATAGTGACACAGGTCGCGATCTGATTATTTAAAAATTTGCATATGTGTCATGTTAACGTCGTGCGCGTTCAGCTTTGTGTCACTGTTAATTTAGATCGTAACATGTCTCAATACAATAAAATAGTAAAACTTAAAAAAATATAAAATAAAAAGTATAGTATTAACATAATTGGTTAAGGAAATAAGTAAAATAGTGTAGTATCAATATAATTAGAAAAATAAATAAATAAGATATAATGAAATAAGAAAGGAAATAATAACAAAGTAGTGAAAAAAAGTAAAAGATAAAAGAATAGGAAAATTAGCTATCCAATATGTTATTTATGTAAAAATTAAAAAGACCAAATTTGAAGAAAAATAATTAAACAAAAAGTAAAGTGATGGAAACAATAAAAATTTGTTTTGGGAATTATTCTCATAATATGTTTTATATATAGTTATAAATAAGATCTAGAGTCTTCAAAATTCAATTATGTGCTCCCATCTTTTATTCTCTTATTTATTGATATCAAATTCAAAAAAAAAAATCAGTTGAAGGTTCAAAAAATCGATCAAAGCTATTTAACTATAAATCAATTAGATCAAAATCGTGTTTATCATATTATAGTATGCATTTTTCGCAAATGGATCAAGTTCGACCGGTTAACAGCAACATGTATTTACTTATTTTCTTAATTATATATATATACAATTATTATTAAAGGTATTTACTTATTTTATTAATTATATATAAATACAATTATTATTAAAACTCATGTATTATCATATTTTAATTTATTATATAAATATATTGCAACGAATACTTACATATTTTTTTAAATATATGTATATAAAAATATTATTAAAAATCAACATATCATGCATATCCAACATATATATAACATAATCCATGTTTCGAAAACACATGATTCTTATTTTATTAGTTACACCAAAAAAAAAAGGGATATTAAATTCCCAAAAATCAAGAATTCCATGGATAACAAACATCAAACACATTAGTGTCTTTGTTAAGTTTGCAAGGTCCACTCTTGCGTATCTTCCACTCACAATCCGTGCATCCAAACTTCTCAAATTCTTTGTCTCTTTTCTGCTTATAGATATCAAAATAGTGTGACTCGTTTTCCCAACCAAAATGGCAAAAAAACAATGTTCGGCCAAAGATATCAGTGTTGAATCCAAACGACCATGATCCACCTGGTGCCAAACTTCGGTCTCCAAGATCATTATCCCCCGATTTACAATGGTATCGTAGCGATAAACCATCTCCAAGATCATTATAAATCACCACTGTCGTCTTTGAAGCACGAGACATCGTTGCACTTATGAACATAGTCATTATGAAGAGGACTATGAGTTGTTTAAGAGAATCCATTTTTGCTTTTGTGTTTTTTTTTTCTTTTTCTTATGAATCTTTAGAATACTTCCATCTATATTTATATATTTATAATGAAACATTATATTTCGGTTTCCGTAAGCTGCTAAATGCAATTTTGGTACTTTTGGAAAGTGTACGGTCAGAATATATAAAATAAGATATGTTAGTGATTTAAGGCATGTAAATTTATGCATTATTTCTAGTTTTTTTGTCAACGATTTATTTCTATTCCTAAATCAATTATATGGTTCAAAATTCATATCAAACCTTTCACTAAATCAAACACCATTCTGACTTGACTCGCACAACCAAATGTTTACTCTAGGGTTTTGAGTCTTCGACTGGTAGAATAAGTTAAAAGAATATTTTCTTTTGTAATTTTTCATTATATTATAATCATTTTTAGCTACTTTTTACGAATCCGATGCCCGCAAAATATTAACCAATCACGATTCGGACACTTATTTTTCGAATTCGAATATCCTAAAATTCCCAGACCATAGTTTGGACATGACGTTTTTTCCCCTAAATGCGAATGACAATTTGATTTTGAAGGGCTAAATTACTGAAACGTATAGTAAAGCACACAACTCCACAAGCTTTTGCTCCTCAAAAACTAAAACAAAGAAAGTTTCACATTTCCACCAAACAGAAAATAAAAACAAATATTAGTACGAAACTGCTCATTGCACAGTCCTTTTCTTCATCCCTAAACAATTTCACTAGAGAATGGGAATGTTATTCTCTCACTCTTTCCCAAAATCAGCGTTATAGTGTGAACTCGACTCCAGTTTCTTCGCCTCGCTTAGCTTTCTCACCGCCTGAAAAAATATCGATTCATCACAACCAAGATTACAACATGATTTAACCAAATCTCATATCTATAATATATACACATACCTTCATGAAATCTTCGTGGATGACATAGTCCCGCTCTGCTCGGATTGCAAACATTCCAGCTTCCGTGCATATGTTACGCAGATCAGCACCATTGAAACCCTTTTGTGAACCAACGAAACATTTAGTTAGAAACTCACTTAGGGAAAGCAACATTCACTAACTCTCGGCATTGTAAAAAAA
Organism: Kernera saxatilis; assembly: GCA_900406395.1. Classification (NCBI taxonomy): domain Eukaryota; kingdom Viridiplantae; phylum Streptophyta; class Magnoliopsida; order Brassicales; family Brassicaceae; genus Kernera; species Kernera saxatilis. The sequence goes on along the minus strand of OVAY01002797.1, from coordinate 3,551 downwards.
CAGACTAACCTCTGCAAGTTTGACAATAGCCTCGTAATCAATTTCACCATGTTTGGCGATACCAGCAGCATGGATCTTGAGGATATCCATTCTAGATTGCTCATTTGGCAAAGGGATCTCAATCTTCCTATCTAATCTACCAGGACGGAGAAGCGCAGGATCAAGCACATCGGGCCTGTTCGTGGCCATTATCATTTTTACCTAATACATTTTCCCAAACTTAAGTTAAAAACACATTCATTCACACTCGCACACATTTTCTAGCATTTGATGATGGCTTTTAGTGTATAAGCAATTGCGTGAGACAGGAGTTAGAAAGAGACACAATTCGATCAGATCTCAAGACAACCGATATATAACTTCACAACACAATCTTATGCACACGTACACCAGGTTTGATCTAGCTATAACTTAAGAAATAGAGAGCAGTACCTTTCCGAGGTTGTCAAACCCATCAAGCTGATTGAGTAACTCCATAAGTGTTCTTTGAATTTCACGATCAGCACTAGTTCCCTCACTAAAACGACGTCCACCAATAGCATCGATTTCATCCATGAAAATGATACAAGGCTGACCATGGGAAATTTTTTTATAATAAAGTCAAGAATGGGATACGAAGCTTATAGAAGGTTAAAAGAAAAGAGGAACAACCAGGCAAGACTTACCTGGTGGTCACGGGCATAGTTAAACATCTCCCGAATCAGCCTAGCACTTTCTCCAATGTATTTGTCTATGATTGCACTTGATACAACCTAACGACAGGAAATAGATTTGATTCAACCTCAGGATATGCCATAACGTAAGAAATCAAAAAACAGTGAAGCACAAAATTAAACCTTCAAGAAGTTAGCATCGATGTTGCTGGCAATAGCCCTAGCTAGTAGAGTTTTGCCAGTACCCGGAGGTCCATACAGAAGGACTCCCTGCATTTAGATGTAGCATCCACGACATTAATCAGCTAAAATGCTTAGCAGTTCATAGTGACAATCACAACACGATGGAGACTAAAATAGTACAGCCTGGAATCTCTTGAGGCAAAGAAAGAACGGATCAAGGGAGAATACACACAATAATTACCTTTGGGGGTTTGATCCCTACTCTGAGGAAAAGTTCAGGATTCATGAGAGGTAGCTCAATAGATTCCCTGAGCTCTCTGATCTGATCACCTAACCCACCCACCGCGGAGTAGCTAATGTTGCCTGGGTCTTCATGCAGCATGTTATAAACAACAGGATCGACCTACCATCAAAGTGAAAGCCACATTATTGTCAGGAGATATACACTACGATAACAGAGCCCACCACAAGTCCAAATCTAGCTTACTTCACGGGGAAGGGCTCGCATTATTGTTAGTGTTGTCATATCCAGAACAACTCGAGTTCCCGAGGTCAGCTTTTCCTTATCCACTTTGCTACGACAGCCCACCACATACCGAGGACCGCTGCTCGCTTTGACAATCACTAAAATACAAAACAAGCAAGACTTTTAGCTTCAGACCCCAGAAAAAAAGACTATAGTATTCGATGAGCAATAATCTCACAAAAGCAAAAAGGGGTATTAGCTAGAGAGAAAAAAATTTACATCTTTCATTATCCAGAGGTCGAAGCACTTCTCCAATTATCTGCCCAACACTTTGAAGAGACTTCAGATCATCCTCAGTTTTGTTGAATTCCTTTTTAGCTGCTCTTAAGTTCTCCCTAGCTGCAAGAGCACAAACTCAATGTTGTAATAACAAGTCATCCATTATAACAAACTCAAGTCATCTGCTCATATGAAGCACCATAGAGCAAAGTAATCACAGAGAAAATATCAAAACTTAAGATCATCACCAATCGACAGAACAATCCTCTCGTCAAAAGGAGGCATTAATAAAGCAATTGAAGAAGAAAACCCTAGAATCGCGTCACCCCCAAAAAAGCTTAATTTGAGCAAACAAATTGCATTATATCTAAGGACCCAATGGGGAAAAAAGGAGCCCTAGATTCAACTCACTTCAAAAGCCTATCGAGCTAAGTAGAGATTCGACAGAGAAGAAAAGATCAATCAATCAGACGATAGCACGATCGAAAATTGAATCTGGGCAAATTCAAATAGGAGTCTGGGCGAGAATCGAACCTGTTCGAACACGGGATTCGAGCTCCTTATGTTGGAGGAGCCTTTTCCGATACTCGGCAACCGCTACGGTGCGGCGTCTAACGGCATCGTCGACTTCGCTCATCTTCTCTGAATCCTTCTTCTTCTTCTTCTACTATTACAGATAGATCTCAGATTTTGCCTGGAAAGCGAATGTTCGTTCTCCAAACAAATTTTTTTCTAACTTTTCTTGAGCAATGGGTTTAGTCTCTCCAGAACTCGACTAAAAATACGGATTGCTTCGAAACGTTGTCGTTTAACTATTTAGCATTTCTGTTTTTTCTTTTTCTTTTCTTTTCGGTTATGTTAAAAGTTTTCTAATTCACTAAGCAAAAATAAATTAACCGCTTTCTAGTAGTATGAGTTACTTGATTGAAATCTAAAGGAAAATTGTTACAAGAAAAAAAGAAAAATTAGGGTCAATAGCAAACAAAATTTTTTTTTATCAAGTAGGGTTTTAAGTAAATTTTGTTTATTAGAGTATTGACCAAGTAAATTATGATACGTGGATATCGATCTATATGAAATTTTCTAGTGGGTAGTGACGGATCTTCCATGTCAATTTTCTGAGAGACTTTCTAACCAAATTTTGTGGGAGCAACTAATGTTTCATACCACATAGCGGAAAGCTAATGTGCGATGGTACATAACATGCGCATTTTCAAAGACGATACAAATGTTATTATTGTTGTGATTCATTTGACACACTTGTTTTTAAAGCGTGTTTAGGGATACTATTCGTGCCGAATCCACAAGTCATGTGTTTATAACGAAAGATCAACAAATGGTTGATCCATCCATCTAAAGATTTGATAATATGATATCTTAACCGAGAAATGTGAAAATCTATAAATACTATTCTAAGCTTAACATAAAAGGAATATTATCCCAAAAAAAATATAGAATATCTTCAAAAAATATTTTTTTCAATCTTATTTCTGAATTTTGGCAGATTCAAAAGTGACTTGTGTTTTTGGGAAAGTGGAAAAAAAAAAGGACAAAAAATGCATTTCATGAAAAACTATGACTATCTAATATTAACATTTTTGAAGCACATTTATCTTTGAACATTTGCCTCATGTGTTTATTACTAGTTTTACCATTGTATTTTGTACTAAAAAGTTAAATTCATTAAAGGAGGGTTATTGGGAGATTGATTTTTAAAGATTTTTGAAATTTTCAAATTCTATTGTTATTGGATAGTGGAGTCTTACAATCTTCGTAAATCCATCGTTATTGGTTTAAGGATTTTTAAATTCTATCGTTATTGGTTTAAATACTTTTAAATTCTATACAAATCTTATGTTATTGGTTAGTGGATTTTTATAATATTCAAATTTCAGATTCCATAATTCTTTTAAAATCTTAGTTATTGGAAGATGGATTCAATACATTTTACTCATAGAACACAACTTTCA
>OVAY01002796.1:0-14991 GCA_900406395.1 Kernera saxatilis | reverse complement strand
AACTTGGGAATTAGATTTCATGACTGAAATCATAAAAGAAATTTTTTACACTATGTTCTTCCGGTGATGTTTTATTTGTTAAGGCACTATGATTGGGCCTTCCGATTCATAGTATTCGGAATTAGGAATTCCAATTTAGGAATTAGTTTCTGAGATAGGGATTTTTTTTTGTTCTCATTCGGTGAATCATATTGAGAGATAGCGACAATTCATTGTTTGATATCCTGATTTTTGAAATTTATAGTTTGATTAGAGTCAGGGGAAGTGAGAATTTAATTTTACCAACATGTATTTCTTCTTCGTCTTCCGTTTCTTGTTGATTTTTCATGTATTGATTCTGGAATTTGAATCTCTTTGAATTTTGTGGGAAACAAAACTATGAATCCTCCTGGAGACGCTTCTTTTGTCGAAATTAAAGTGATCATGGACAGTTTTAGTTTTGTTTGTTTTGCTGCGTCGATCCCTTTACTGTATCAACTCATACTCTCCGACATGTATTCTTAGGATGTAACATAGAGCCCAGTGAAATTGAGACTCTTCAATTTTAGGGAAACTATTGAAAGTTCTTATAACTGTAAATCCTCTCTGAAACGCTTCTCTTGACTCGAATTTTACTTTGTTGCATTTATCCCTTTTCCTCCTTTTTGTTATCAACTCAAAACTCTTTGGCCTTGTATTCTTAGGCTATTCAATTCAGAATCAGAACAAGAACTGCAACTTTGAGGCTACTCGAGATGATCAACCATCACCGAAAAAGGTCTAGGAGGTATATTAACAAAGGTAAAAATTTGGTCAAAGTTGGTCCTGCTCTTAAATAGCATTATCTGAAATTAAATAAGAATCCGAACAATAGCTTATTCAGACATAAGTGTACTTACAGTGATCTGTACACAAACCCGACAGTCTAGCTACATAACCAATGATGCAACTGAGACTACCAAAGATGATCAACCATCACTGGAAAAGTTGGTCCTCTTCTTAAATAGCATTCTTTGATATCAAATAAACCTTTTGATCAGTTGAGGATATCATATCCACAAATAACTTCAGTTTTTGGTGTTTTTCTTTTATTTTCAGGTATGAAGGAACTCTTTGATTTGTCGATGCTGTCTTTATATCAAATTCGTCATCCTAAATATAGGATTTTGTATCATAATCGGCAAGAGTCAGGTATACCAAAAATTATATATTGAGTGCATACTCTGCTTCATTCATGTCAAACTTAGGAGTGTGTTATGCTTCTTTAACATTGAACTTTGTCTATTTTCTAATGTTAATTGCTAGAATGAGTATGTTGTTAGTAGTCACTTATGTTCTGTTTTAATTGGCTCGTGAAGTGGATTTTTTTGCATCATGAAAAAAGTTCAATATTGAATGGATACTCTGCTTCATTCATATTAAACTTGGGACTTTGTTATGCTTTTTAACATTGAACTTGTCTACTTTCTAATGGTAATCGATAGACAGTTGGTAATAGACTCATGTTCTGTTTCATTTGGCTCGTGAACGCAATTTTTCTTGCATCATGTAAAAAAATTGTCTCATTAAATCTTGTCTGTTTCTATGATTTGTCTATCAAAGATTCTAGTGTTTTATCGGCAAGTTAAGCACAAGGCAGAGTCGGAGATCCAAGAAAGCGTAAGGATGAATCTGATAATCGAGACCGCATCAAGGCTGTGGTGAGAGAATTCTTCACTTTATTGAGGTTTTTTTGTTTAACAGAATTAGGGTTTTAATTTTTTGTTTGCATTCTTCTTAATCGCCAATGAATCCTGATCCGGTGACGGTAAAAGTCGTCACGGAAGCGTCACAACTAGCTCGAAATCTAGGGTCTCTAAGCACCATCGTGATCGAGGAACTCAATGACGATCAAAAGATCTGATACATTTATCAAGATCCAAGAAGCGTAGTACAGATGGATCCGATAAACCTGTTGAATGGGTTCAAGTTTCCTCATTCCTCAGAACTTGATCGAGGTTAATTTTTTACTCTACGTAAACAAATTTGCTGATTTTTTGTTTTCAACATATTTTTTCAACTTTCGTTTATTTTTAAAAAATTTTAGATTTTCGGATTTAAAAAAAAAAAATATTTAGATCATAAACTTTCGGTTATTTTTTTACTGGATTTTTTTTTGTTTTCACCAAAAATTTTTATCGGATTTTGAAATTAGAATGTTAAAATAACATAATTGTGAAAGCGATTCGGATGTGACATCCTATCATTCATAATATAGTGTACATTTAGCATTCGAATTTCACTTTAATTTTAGAATTAATCTTTTTTTTTTCACCTATTACTTTAGATTATTGGATTTTTAAAAGAAAATATTTTTTAATATAATTTTGAAAACTAGACTTGAGAATTTAGTTACTTCGGGTCGACTAGGTTTGGTTTTCTTGTTTTTCTGAGTAGTTTGGTTTTTCAGTTTTTTTGGTAGTTCGGTTTGGGAGAAAACCTACCAAATAAAACCAAACAAAAAATTAATTTGGTTGCTCAGTTCAGTTATATATTTATAATCCGTTCAAATTCGAGACGATTTGGTTATCAGTACAGTTTGGTTCGATTCTCGATTTTAGAAGAATTTCAGTTAACCTTCGGTTTTGGAAAAAAAAAAAAACAACAAAAACAAAACAAAAAAATTAGATAACTGTTCTAAATCGAGAACCGAATACAATTCATAATGTTGCCAATCAAGAACCTGAATGTTTTGTAGTTAAAGGAACAAAGTGCCATATAGTGGTCATAAGAAGTTTAATCCATATAGGGTTTCACTACTGTCTTAAGAATTTGTAAACACGCTTTACTATCAAAATCACATTTAAGAATAATGTCAATATAAAAACAAACAAAAAAAATAGATTAAGTCTGCCTGATACGATATGGGTTACGATGAACAAAATCAAATTGAAGAACAGAAAAGAAAAACAGAATGACTCAATACCTATATTATGGGGGAATTTCTCAACAACATGGTATCCAGTTATACACACGATTATTGATTATCAATAAAATAAAAAAATTCTTCAATTCTCCAAATTCTCCAGTTTTCATTAAACAATTTTATGATTACTAGTCTATGACCAAATCGGTAACAAAGAAAAAAGTCAAAAACTCGATTGAAGACTACAATCTATAGATACAAAGATATTTCTCAAAACTATAGTGTAAAAAAAACACAGAATCAAAACAAGCCAATCAAATTTCAATTTCAATCTTCATAAGCAAATTATGATGGACACAATTGATAAAGAACCTTGAAGCTTAGTCGTAACACGAAACACATAATTGCATACGCAGCAGAAATCTAATCCAAGTCCAAAATCCAAAACTTTATAAAAGAGTAAACAACACACCAAAAGATAGTTGTAAATCAGATGCTCAATAATAGTAATCTTGCCAACAAACTTAGAAGCCAAAATCTAAGTTTTTTTAACTCTCTCTGCGATAACTCAAACACCGGTTTTAAGCTGATGAAGCCGCACCCTTGTTTCTTGGCTTAGCTTCGGTACCTAAGTTAGAAAAATGTGCAGCAATTCAGTAAAAAAAAACCCATTCCTTACAAGATTCAATCAGGTGAATGAAAACAGAAAAAAACAACAACAAAAACTTAGTGGAAATGGTGGAATTTACAAGATACAGTACCTTCTCTGAAACCGGTCTTGAACCTGCGAGGGACATTGCGAAGATACCTCATCCTTCCAGTTCCAGTAGTCTTTCTACGGATTGCCTTCACACTCCAGTTGTCTAACAACATGAACACACATCAATCAGAACTATCCAGAAGCTTCACGAGATGTGAGATACCAAGAAACAAAGTCAAGAGAAGCCGAGTTTTGGGGGCATAAGAGTAGCCAAACCAAATGATTTTTTATTTAGCGTTATCTGATTCGTACGAAGGATTCAGATGCCTAACAAAAACCCAAGCGAGAAAACGCTAAATTCTGATCGAGAATCAATGAGCTTTTCAATACTAAACATATTACAGTTGTACAGGAAACGGGAAATTAGTATGAATTATAATGACGAATGATTCATATGCTTTAACGAAAACCTAATCGGAAAAAACCTAATTCTGACTGAGAATCAATGGATTTGCAATACTAAACAGATTTACACTTCTTTAGGAAACAAATACGAATTGAAAATGAAGAACGAAGATTAATTGAATAAGAAGAAACTGAGAAAAAGATAAGAGAGAAGAGAGATCCGTACACGTCCTCTTGCGAGCGGCGGGGTAAGCACAGGCGGAGCAACGGCTCTTCTGGATGTGGAAACTGCGACGGCCACATCTCACACAGAGAGTGTGACTCTTGTTTCTCCTCTTACCGAAACTTCCCGTTCCCTTAGTCTGAAATACTCAAAACAAACATCGACAACCAAATCAGTGATTGATATCATCATTGATATCATCAACAAGCAAATACACGAAAATAGATGAACCAGAGACAAAGGTAGATAGATCACCATTGAAGCGAATGCGAGTAAGAAAGACCTTTAGGTTCCGGCTTCAGAAAAAGAAGTGACGGTAGAGATGGAACAAAACTTTATATAAACCTAGGGTTCCTTCCTTTTATTAGGGTTTCGTTTTCATCGAAAGGCCCATGGGCCTTCTAATTTTACCAAGCCTTTTTATACTGGGCCTTTATTCGGAAACTAAACAGAAACGATTTTTCTTTCTTTTGACTAATTTTATTTATATACTACTAGTTTTTTTTTTTTTTTGTCGCATTATATACTAGTTTTTAGGATTAACAACATTCATAAATCATTAGTTGAGAAAGTAGAGCAATCAAAAGTTATTCTGTCAAGAATGAAGATCATAAGTTTATTTAGATCTGCTGAGCTCATGAATGATACAAAGATATATGATAATCTTAATTTTTATATAAAACTTTTACAAGTAGCTATCTAGTACCGGAAAAAAACTGGTCTAATAGCATTAGAGATCTTATTTTCGGTTTACTTGTTCAGTCGTTTCGGTTTGTGAACTTTCGGTTTACTAGTACCGGAAAATACTGGTCTAATAGCATTGAGAATTGCATTTGGTTCAAATATCAACTTCAAACTATCGAGAAAACTGTATGTGGTTTGAACGTATTGATTGAATACTTGGGGAACATTATATTCCATAAATATGGTTTGTCTTCCAAGTTTAAAATAAATGCTTTTCCTCTTCGGTTATAAAATTTTTGTTTTTTTTCCTTTTTTCCATCTTGTTTCCTTTCAACACATCCTTGTGTGTACATTTAAATTCATGCAAATCGATTATTTCAGTTTTCCATGTTAATATTAAGAAAGCTCGCTAGATATCGTCAAGAGAAGGTCTGATTTGGACAAACAGAATCATAAAAATCATCTTCTCTGTTCAAGAAACCATTAATCCATCGTTCTTCATTCATGGTAACTTTCGTCTCTTTGCCTTTAAAAAAAAAAAAAAATTACATTGCGAACGAAGAACAATGGTTCACGTAACAGATTCGCCTAGCATATTCTAATATATAAAATTGTTTGAGGTTCAACTCGATGTTATACTTTGACATGCATAGGAGATTAAGAACAAAATATTACAAAAAATCTCTACTTAGTTAATTTGTTCCTTTCACAAATAAAATATTTCTTTAGTTTGATCACTTTTAATTTGTCCCTTTTGTTTTTTCTTTAGACTTCGAGCAAGATTTTTTTTTTGTTTTTATGAATTTTTAACTTTCCCTATGGTTTTAGGTGATCGTGCCATTGCTACGTTCAATAGTGGAGCTAGTCGCTGCGTTGGTGGCTAAACCGGTGGCTTCCATCTCCGTCTTACTCTTCTACGGTGGTCTTTTTCCTCGGAATCTTCAATTAGAAAGACTAACCGGCCATGAATTTATAATTGATAGAAATTACTATTTTGTCCGATTTATCGTATCTTTCCTAAATTGTGTATGTTAGTTTTCCTCTCTTTTTTTTATAATGTCAAAGATTTAATATGTCCAATTAGTTTTTTTTTTGGGTATTGCCGCTGAAATAGATTTGGTTAACTGAACTGCACACAATGATCAAATATGTCTTTAACCAATCCATCCGCAACCATAAGTACGCATATGTGGACGGGACGGGTTCGGTTTGATTGGTTTGACCGTGCAAATAGAAGAAAAAACATCGGTTTCAATTAGCTTTTGTGGCTCGTAATATATAGATTTTTTCAAAGCATATATTTATGCTAATTTTATTCATTATAAGAGAAAAAAGTACTAAAAAGAAAATGTAAAGTGGTTAGAAATTAAATAAAAGATTGAAAAATTATTTATATTTTCAATTTTAATTTATTTAATTAACCTTTTTAATCACATAATTGTATTTATTTATAATATATGCTATAAATTTACAAACTGAATAAATTACGTTTTCCTAAACAAAACGTTATGCTTGAACCATCCGATAGATCTTATTGATATATATGTGCTGTTACAAATAAATTTAGTTACAAAATAAACCAAAATGGCATATGGATATATTTGCAAATTAGAATTTGTAATAGGAACGATTAATTATAGGTTTATCATAGTAATTAGTTGTTTGGACAACTAAAAAATTAAAGCACAAGTAAGTTTTACAAAAATTAATTTGATGTATATATCTCAAAATAGAGAACCAACAAACGGATTAAAAACGACTAAAAATAGATATCATTAGCTTCATTATATAAATCACATTGACTAATCCAACATTATTCATCAAATCATCTTGTTCACAATTCTAAACTGAACAAAAAGAAAATAAAAAAACTCATTTATCATCTGTGATAATTAAACATACGTTATGGTGACTTAAACGTTAAAGAAAACATGTAACGTTTTCATAATTGTATCTATATGTATGATGATGTTTTCGGCACAAATTTCTCATTCAACTAATGTAGAAATGTGTGTCAAACATTGTGTTTCTAACCAGTGCATGAAAATGGTAAAAGAACATGATCCGACAGTTTGTGAAGAAACTTGCAAAAAACTTTGCAATAAACAACTGACCGGTCATGAAAATTACTTCACTATTCCAACCAATGGTGATGGCGTTATCATAAGCAAAGTTGGCAAAGCCGCATGCAAAATTGCGCCTAAGATGTGCGGTAATTCTTAGTTTCAATAAGAAAATTTTATTATTTTAAAAATTTTCTGCATAACTAATATATAAAAATGTATGTCTATGTTTGAGTTCACTATATTAAGTGATATATTATGTACATGTGGTCATTGTTCTTGTTACATAAATACTTTTTATTTATTTTCTGCATTTTAAACAAATTTTTATTGGTCCACTTTAAATCTTGTCAAACAAGATCAACCCAACAAATATGAATTAATATTGTAAAATACTGATAAATGACGAACAAACAAAATATATAATAAAAACAACAAAAACTAATTGTAAAACAATTGTGCGGATAACTAAATACGAACAATTGTAACGGCACATTGTGATAATGTCAGATTGAAGGGTGAGAACTTGAAATATCAAGTAATTTAGGGTCCAAACCCTATTTTCATAAAAGATAAGGGAGGAAACAAGAAAACAAGATTTTTTTTTGTTCGAACTACCCACTGACTTGTCCGAAGTCCGACTACTGTCTACTCCATAAATTCGCCATTAAAGACGACTCTTTTTGCTTTCTCTCTGCAATTACATTAACCTGATGGGCAACGAAAGCCCCATTTTTCCCTACTCTTCCTATAGCACAAAGTCTGCGTCTTTCTTCCCAATGTTATGACTTAGCGGTATCTTTCAGTTTCCGAAGCCGATGAATCTTCTCTTTCGCGTGTACGGGTAACTTTCGATTGGTCAATTCGCTGAAATTTTTAGGGTTTATGAAGCTTTAGCTATGGAGCTGAATTGGGTTTTCTTTCGGAAACAAGCACTGCTCTTGATTTCTTGTCTGACTCTGCTTTATCTCGCCTCCTTGGATACTGTAAGTAAAACATTCATGAATTAGGGTTTCTGAACTTGTTCAAATCTTCTTTAAACAGAGTTGAAGTGGTAATTATATGTTATTTAGTCGATCTATAAAAGCCAAAGTTTGAAATGGTTTCAGATATCGAGCGAATCAACTCAGAGTGCAAGTGATCTCAAGAAAAGATCTCACAGAGGTAAAGTGATCAACTTTAACAGAAAACCAAAAAAAAAAAAGAAGAGAAATTGTGATTTCTTGGTCAGATAAATCGTTCCTTTAATGTCTTTGTGAACATATCTGAGATAAGACCTGGTATATATATTGTCATTGTTTCTTCATCTACAGTTTCTTGCCCTCCTGATTGGTTCATTGGACCCAACCAAACTAAATGCTACGCCTACTTCAGAAACTCCACTACATGGGAGAACTCAGAGATGTTCTGCAGAACCTATGGCGGTCACTTAGCATCGATTGCATCGAACAAAGAACTTAGCTTTGTTCAGAAACTATGCAATGGAAAAACTAGCAATTGTTGGATTGGAGGAAGAAGCCTGAATTCTTCTACCTCGGATTTCCATTGTAGCTGGTCAGATCCCAAGACTCCTCAGTGGAACCAATCCATGTTTCCTAAAGTGCCAATTCGCACACGATGTGGCAATGGAAGTGGCAATTCATCTTGTCGTACTAATATCTGTATAGCCGTGACAAACGGTTCATCGCCAATCTTTGGTGAAAGATGCAACGCGTCTCATGCTTTCATCTGCGCGGTTGATTCCGGTAAATAGCCTTTCCTGCTCTGTCTCTTTCTCCTATGTGATAGTTAGTCCCATAAGCCCATAAAGCTGTTATCTTCTTGCTCTCAATTGTATGTTTACGTTTGCTTTACATGTTAAAATAGTGTTTTAGTTAGTATTCTTTTGTAAATTGTAAACGCAAATGGAATGACTTACACTTGGAAACTATTTTATGAAAAATGTTACAATCTGTAAAATGTGATGCTTTTAATAGAAAAATTTGCATTTGAGAGAATATAGATCTTAATCTGCCTAATTTCTCTCTATTTGCAGATATCAAATGTCGCAATTGTCACGGTGAATATCTAATTATCCTCTTAGTTGTAAGCGGTTTAATTCTCTTCACCACATTCGCCATTATATTATGGTTCCTTATCTACAAACGGAGCAAGAAACGCCGGAAATCTCGGAAAGTATCAAATCCAGCTTCGTCTTCTTCGGCTTTAGTTCCTCCCTCATGGAAGATATTCACAAGCGAAGAACTGAGATCAATGACGAAGAACTTCAGCGAAGCAAACCGTCTTGCCGGGGACGCCAAAACCGGTGGAACCTATAGCGGCGGTTTATCGGACGGGACGAAAGTGGCGGTTAAGAGATTGAAAAGGTCTAGTTTTCAGAGGAAGAAAGAATTCTACTCAGAGATTAGAAGAGCCGCTAAACTTCATCACCCGAATGTAGTTGCCATCAAAGGTTGTTGCTATGATCACGGAGACCGGTTCATTGTTTATGAGTTCATAGCCAATGGACCGCTCGATAGATGGCTGCACCATGTGCCTAGAGGTGGTCGGAGCTTGGATTGGAACATGAGACTGAACATTGCCACAACTCTTGCTCAAGGAATCGCGTAAGTCAATAGCTTTCGTTTCTTCAGTTATTCAATTTTGGTCGGTTTTGTTTTGAAATCTGACAACTTTGACACTTTTGTCTAAACAGGTTTTTGCACGACAAGGTCAAGCCTCAAGTAGTGCACCGAGACATCCGAGCAAGCAATGTGCTGCTCGATGAGGAGTTTGGAGCTCATCTAATGGGCGTTGGTCTCTCAAAGTTCGTCCCTTGGGAAGTAATGCAAGAGAGAACCGTGATGGCAGGTGGGACCTATGGTTACCTCGCACCCGAATACGTTTACAGAAACGAGCTCACAACGAAGAGCGACGTTTACAGCTTCGGAGTCCTTTTGCTGGAGATTGTGAGCGGCCGCAGACCGACTCAGGCGGTTAATTCTTCGGTTGGGTGGCAGAGCATATTCGAATGGGCCACACCGTTGGTTCAGACAAACCGGTGGTTAGAGCTTCTTGATCCGGTTATAACTTGTGGTTTACCGGAGGCAAGTGTGGTTCAGAAAGTTGTGGACTTGGTTTATTCTTGTACTCAGAATGTGCCATCGATGCGTCCTAGGATGTCTCATGTGGTTCATCAGCTTCAGCAATTGTTCACACCATCAGAGATTAAGTAGTTAATATAGTTTCAGCTTTAAGAAATGTGAGAAAAGGCAAAACGATGTCGTGTTAGAGAAGCTTGTAGAAGTTGTAGGCTTACGGCTTTAAAACTAAAAGCTTGTGAACTAAGTAGCTATGCATATATTGAACTTGCTCTCTAAGGTTAGTACTTCATTTATATCTATAAAAGCTAAACCCCAAAAGTATTACAGAGAATATTCAAAGCATTTTAATAAAAAAAAAAACTCTTTAAAAAAAAAAAACTCAAGAGTTCATTACTTTGCTTCATATCTCTTGCTATATTCGGATTTGATTATTACTTCGACTCTATTCACTAAACCACCGGCTACTTCTGAATTTTCAGACAAAAAGCTTCGATCTTTTCCATCCTCTGCCTCTAAAATCAAAAACCCACTTCGGTTTCTGTTTGCTGGTTGATTTGATTGAAAAGGAAAAGATGCTTTGCGGATTCTTCAAACCCAAGTTCTACAAGAAATGGTTAGCTTTCTTTAATCCTTTTTTTTTCAAATGAGTTTGAAGTATTCTGTGTTTCTTATTCTAAGATCTTTGTTCATGTGGATGCAGCAAATATTCGATCAAGTCCATCAAGATTCGGCTCGATCGTAAGAGGAAAAACAAGAATGCGACGGTTTACTTTTTGAAGACAGACATCTTGGAGATTCTCAAGATAGGCCATGAACATGATGATAAAGCTTATAAAAAAGTAAGACTTCTCTTTCACTAATTTAATCTTCCTCTGTATTAATATTATTCTGTTTCTTAATTTGTCAAAACTTGATGATGCAGGTAGAAGAAGTACTCGAAGAGCTTAACATATTGTCTTCCTATGATCTCATCGAGCGATTCTGCGACTGTATCTCCTCCAATCTCTCCTTAATGCTGAAGCAAAGGTATTTTCACTATAATCTCTAGATTAATTAACTCTAACAAAAGTCCCAACTTTTCTATTTATATTTTTTTGTTCCTTAATATTTTTTCAGGGAATGTCCTGAAGAATGCAGAGAAGCTGTTTCCTCTCTGATATATGCAGCGGCATGGGTTGGCAATGTTCCTGAACTTAAAGAACTTAGAGCTTTGTTTACGCGTAGATACGGAAATTCCATTGACTCGTCTGTGAATCGAGAGGTTGGTTTGATTTGTTAATGCTATGTCTAATATTAAAAATCTGCTGAATTTTTATCCATGTTGACAAAACATATGTTTGAGGAATTCTGCAGCTTGTTGAGAAACTTGTATGGCGAAAACCTTCACGAGAAGTTAGGGTTCAGAAATTGCAAGAGATTGCTCAAGAATCTGAGATCAGATGGGATCCTTTATCTCTGCAACTGAAGCTACTCAAACAGACTTCAACTTTGCAAGTAAACAAAAACATTCTTTGACTATAAATTAGATCATCTTGGAGGTTTTGTGTCTAAAGTCATGTCTGAAATTTTTGTATCATTGAGCAGAAGGAGACGAGCAAGGTGGAGACAGGAGCTGATAATCCGAAGATTGAGACAGAGAAAAGTATGAGAGATGATCCAAGTGAGGATGAATCGGTTCTTTCACAGAGTTGGACAAGAGATTTATTTTCCAAAGGCAGTTTCAGTTCTAGTTCAAGCTCGAGTTCTCGAAGAAGAGAATCTGTGAAGAAGAAGAGCAAGATTTTGCCTTACGGATTAATCTCTCCTCCATACACAAAACCACGAGATGGAAACGATGAAAAAGCGCAAGAAGAGAACAAGAAGAGTATTGATCAAGAAAACTCGAGGTTACTTGGACAACAAGGAGGTGCAAGTCTCAGAAGCACAAGCTATAATGAAGCTTCCTCAACAAGAGAGAACAAGAGAACGTCGTCGTTTCAGAGAACCAAGCTCCCCGATTACGATGAAGTGGTGGATCGTATTGCAGCTCTTCGCCGGAGATAAGAGAGAGCTAATTAGTGATTAGCGTGGGTTTCTCTTCGTAATTAAGATTATATTGGTAATTTACTAATTTAGATTTCGTGAAACGTGTGATTATCGTTATTAGTTTGAAATTAGTCCACTAATTGTTTCTTTTCACAGATAAAAGTGGAAAGTAATAGAACATATATATAGAGAAAGAGAATTCGTTAGTGGTCTCTAAGAGATATATATGTTCTATTACATTTCATCAAAAAAGTACAATGGTCTTTAACCACAAGTGGTGCACCTGAGGCGAGTGTGGTTCAGAAAGCCGTGGACTTGGTTTATTCTTGTACTCAGAATATACCTTTGATGCGTCCTAGAAGGCTACAATGTCTCATGTCTTTTATCAGCTTCAGCAAATGGTCCAATCATTAGATGTAAAGTAATTTACAACATAATTAAGTCCCTATAAGACACTTTTTGTTTGACTGTAGAATCGAATCTTAGGACATTTCTTTCTCCAATTACTTTTTATGCAAAAGTTAGAGCCAAAAATTAACGATGTCTTATCAGAGAAGGTTCTTGGAAGTTTGCAGCTAAAGTGCTTGTGAACTAAGTAGTTCTGCGTAAATAATTGAACTTGCTCTCTAAGTTTTAATATTTTAATATAAGATAACTAAGCTTCACAGAATAAATAAAGACCATATTGAAAGGCATTTCAAGAAAAGTCTTCATCTTTTGGATTTTCTTATATTTCTTCTTTATCTCTTGAGAGGAAACTTTTTGGTTCGTTTCTTTGCTTCGTAGCTTTTGCTATATTCTGATTCTGAGTATTACTTCAACTCCATTCACTAAACCACCGGTTGATTCTTATGGATTTTTATATAAATCTTTCATCTTTTTGCCTTCTTCTGCCTCAAGAATCGGAAAAAAATGAAGATGTTTCTTAGGTGCTTCAAACCCAAATTCTACAAGAAAAGGTTAGCTTTCTTTTTCCTTTATCTAATGAGGTTTTAACCTTTTTTGGTTTTTGAAGGTTTATGAGTTAGTAATTGAATCCTTTGTTCGTTGTGAAATGCAGCAAATCTACAACCAGTTACATGAAGATTCGGCTTGATACAGTGAGGAAAAAAAGGATTGCAATGGTTAACTTTTTGAAAATGGACATTGTGAATTTTCTCAAGAATGGCCTTGATTATAATGCTTATACAAGAGTAAGACCTAATTCTAAGCTTCCTCTTTTTTTGAGGTTTGTTAATCTGTCAATTAAATGATACTGCAGGCAGAGGTATTACTCGAAGAGCTTAGAATTATATCGTGTTACGATATCATCGAGCGTTTCTGCGATTGTATCTCTGAAAATCTCTCACTAATGCTGAAGAAAAGGTTCTTAGTTTTTCCCTTTAATCTATAGATTTCACTCCAAAAGGTCTCAAATTTTACAAAGTAATGTTATTTTTTTGTTTGCTTCACTTTTAGGGAATGTCCTGAAGAATGCAGAGAAGCTGTTTCCTCTTTGATATATGCAGCGGCGTGGGTTCCTGATGTTCCAGAACTTAAGGATCTTAGAGCCGTGTTTACGCATAGATTTGGGAATTTGATTGAGTCTTCAGTAAATCATGAGGTTGGTTTCTTGAACTTAATTGTCTAATCTTTGACACATTTTCTTGCACTGACAATATCTTGTCTTTCTTGAATTCTTGCAGCTCGTTGAGAAAACTGAATTGCGAAGAAGACCTTCACGGGAACTCAAGATTCAGACAGTGAAAGACATTGCCAAAGAGTTTTCGATTAATTGGGATTCTACAGCTCTTGAATTGTTGCTACTTAGACAAACTTCAGCTCTGCAAGTAAAATATGTATTTGATTAGAGAAAATCATCAATCTCTCAGCTTTTGTTGATCTAATGTCTGAAAAAATGTGTAGATTGAGGATAAGGTGGAGAGAGGAGCTGATGATCATCTGAAGATTGAGACAAAGAAAAGCATCAGAGATGATCAAAGCGAGGATGAATCGGTTCTTTCACAGAGTTGGACAAGAGATTCATTTTCCAAAGGCAGTTTCAGTTCTAGTTCAAGCTCGAATTCAAATTCTCCAAGAAGAGATTCAGAATCTGTAAAGAAGATTTTGCCTTACGGATTAATTTCTCCTCCATACAAGAAACCAGGAGCTCGAAACAATGAGAAAGCACAAGAGGAGAAGGAAGAGAAGGAAAAGGGTATTGACCAAGAAAATTCGAGGTTACTTGGATCACAAGGCAGTGAAAATCTCACAAGCAAAAGCAATAATAACGAAGCTTCCTCAACAAGAGAAAACGAGAGAACGTCGTTGTTTCAGAGACCTAAGCTCTTGGATTATGATGAAGTGGTGGCTCGGCTTGCAGCTCTACGCCGGAGATAAGAGTGAAACTAATTAGGGTTTATCTTCGTAATTTTAAGTTTATATTGGTAATTCCTTTTACTAATCAGATCTTCGTTGAATATGTAATTATCCTTGTTAGCTTGAAATTATTCCACTAGTTGAATCTTTTCACAAAGTGGAAAGTAAATATAGACAGAACATACAAGAAAGAGTATGGATTAGTGTTCACTTGTTTATAACAAATATAGATTTCGATTGTTTCTTCTTTTCGTGACAAAAGTATTGTCTTTTATAGTTCTATTTAATGTTATCTTAAGCGCTATAATTTATCAATTGAAATATTAAGTATAAAACTTATTCTTGTGCTTAACAGCGAACAAGGGTGGCGAAGCCGAAGCTCTTCCTTCAGGATTCTAAGAGCATGATCAACTGAGANAGAAACTTAGAAAAAAATCTTAGTTATTTTTTAATTATAAATTTAGAGTTAAGAACTTTTCATAAAAACTTTAGATCTATGTGCTCCAAAGGAGAAGTCTATTAGGGGTTCTTAAAAAAAAAATAATAATAATAATCGGTTCTTAGAA
>OVAY01002795.1:0-14994 GCA_900406395.1 Kernera saxatilis | reverse complement strand
TTGTTCTGTGTTTAAGTTATACTCAGTTTTCAGTACTTGGTTTTATTTATTATGCTTCGTTTGTACTTCATTTGGGTTGATTTTAATGATTTCCTTTTGTTCTCTTAACAAGATCTGAACCATAGTTGGNTGTTCTCTTAACAAGATCTGAACCATAGTTGGTCTCCATTTGCACTAACCACATGTGTCAAAACCGAACCTGACATAAGAAGAAGTAAAATTAGAAACAGAGAAGACTATACACTTATTAGAATAAACGAAAACAAATGTAGACAGAAAAGACAATACCATAAAGCATTATTGAGTTTCAGGCTCAGGGACCACATCATCACTAAACACCTTATAACACCGTATTTTTTACCATATTTAAACCCGTTTTCAAAGTCTTTTTCAAATGTTTTTATCCTATTTCTATGGAAAATCGAGTGTTTTCAGTATTTTGTAGTGTCAAGAGTCATTATAGGTATTTTGGGCAAAAAGCATACAAAAAAGCAAAAACAGCTTTGTTGGACATATTCCCTGTCTCAAAAGTTTAATATCCGATTAAGGCCCTCCCCTCAACCAAATTGGCCGATTTTTACACCCAAAAGAAAGCCATGTGAGTTAGCTTTAATCTAGTGTTTGGAAGGCAATCCATAATGTCAATCAGAATTTATGCCCAAAAGAGTGAAGACTGGTTTTGCTGGGTCGCGAATGAAATAAGTGTAAAATTAAGCCAAAACGTGAAGAGACCTCACCATGGTCACAAGCACCGTCCCTGGGGCGAACACACCTAATTATGCGGTCAGAAGTCATGCAACTGGTGCCGCCTATGTTTTCTACAACTTAACCTATTTTGATCTAAGGAGACACAAGACTTTAATCATATAAATACAACTCTTAAAATCCTCATTAAGGCATGCCTCTCAACGCCTCCAGCCACCATCACGTCCATCACAGCCGCCGTTCATAGAGAGAGCATCGCTTTACTTGTTCTTCTAAGTTTCAACTACAGAAGTTTTTTAACCCCTTTACTCTTTACTGTTTTCATTTATGAATTTTAATACCATGATTTTGTTTACCTTTGCCATGTCCAAGTAGTCATTTTGTCTGGTCAAAGGGTGATTCGAAAGGATCTCATGGATTGATTATGTAACTTGTTAGAACTAAGGTTTTATTATTGCCGAGTTCTTCTTCTTAGTTTGTTCTTACTACTTATTGCTTGATTGATCACTAGCAACTGCCCATGAGATTAATCTACCTATTAATAGTGTTGTTAGATTTCCCGAACTACCTTTGGAGAGCATTAGCGGTGGAACCTATGAAAGTTGAATTACAGAGCTTTTGTGAACCTATCATAATCTAAATGCTTGTTTATCTGTGTGATTACCTGTGAAAGCTGAGTAATTGAGTTTTTTAAACCTAGCTAATAAGTTTGCTAAAATCAGATTTGTTATATCAGTGTTCGAGTTCTACAACCTATAAAACCGAATTTATTAAGAATAATTTGTTGCATTGATTTAATCCATGAACCCTGAGAAATCCCTATTGCCCAACGTTTTTAATCATTGAATTTTTCATCATCTTTAAATATTTGCTTGCTCGCTGATTTTCGTTCTCATAAAAAAAACGACACCAAAACCCCCTTTTCATATTTTCGTCTTAGCTAGATTTTGCTTTTTACGGTTCATTGTGTGATTATCATTCTATGTGGGATCGATAACCTTAAGTACTACAATTGAGTTACTGTGCGCTTGCAGGTATTTTGTTGTATCATTATTAAGGTGAAAACTGACAAACATCAAGTTTTCTGGCGCCGTGGCTTGGGAATGATCTAATCGCCATTGAATTTCAAACCGAAATTTAGCCTAAGACATTTAATTTTCTGTTTTTATTTCGGTTTCTCTACGCTTTGTTTTCCTTGGAGTACTAATATTTCTTTTGAGTTTCTATTGAATTTTCAATGCATGACTAGAAGCCAAAACTCTATAAGTGTACCTCCATTCCAAGAGATCGATAGACTTGAGAGAAATTAGAAGACTTCGAAGAGAACAAAGAATAGCCGATTATCTAGCCTCACTCTCGACCAACACCAACATCAACAAGCTGTCATGGACGAGCATGGACAGCCACTTCATAATGCTGAAGGTAATCCGATCCTCCTTCATGCGCCTTAAAATGCGAAAGAAGTCGATAATCCTCATGCACAAGCTGCTCAACAACAACAAGCTCCTCTTGGTGCTAACAACTTAGGCATGGGAGAGAACCAAAACGTGCCTCCTCCATAGCCTCATCACGTGTAACAAGCTGGTCTGATAAAAGTCCCCAATGTTCAACAACCTCATAGGCGTGCTCAGCCTCATCAAATGATAGCCGATTTTGATATTCCCAATCAATACTTTCAAGATCGAGCTGCTATTCGTCTACCTCCACCACAACAGATGGATTAAGAGACCAAACCTCAAATCATTGCTTTGGTGAAGCAAAACCAATTCCATGGTCTGACAACCGAGCATCCGATGAACCACATCGAACTCTTTGAAGTGTAAGCGAGTACCAACAGACTACTCGAAGTGTAAGCTATTTCCTTTCTTTTTGAGCGACAAAGCTCATCGATGGCTTAAATCTCTACCCTTGGATCGATTACAACATGGGAGGAATGCAAACCAGCATTTATCAACTACTTCTACACCAAATCCCGATCCAACCTTCTAAGCAACAATATACAAGGCTTCCAACAAGGTCTTGTTGAATCTTTCTACGAAACATGGGAACAGTTCAAAGACAATGAGGGTGATTGTCCTCATCACGGCTTTACCGGTGGAAATCTTCTATGTACTTTCTACCGAGGTCTACAAGCTAAGTATCAACTCTCTCATGATACCGCTAGCAATGGAGATTTTACTACCAAAACTGCCCAAGAAGAAAGAGCTCTAATCGACAATCTAGCTACGAGCAACAACAACGATTGTCCCGATTATGATAGGATGACTCGTTCTAATGATTGAGACTCTAAACAAATAGCGGAGCTTAACAGTATGATGAATCTTTTTCTCAAAAATCAGCAACGCTCAGTGAACTTTTTGTGAAGCATTCGAAGCTAATGGAGAAGCTCATCACGATTTCGAAACCGACGACTAAGGAGAAGAAGTGAACTTTGTAGGATCCAAAGGATTCTACCAAAACCGTGGGTGCAACAACAACTTCAACAACAATTTCAGAAACACTTCTCATCTTTCTTGTAGGAACCCGAATGTGGAGAATCCTCAAGACGAGTTCTATCCTCAAAAGCCGATGCAAAACTGTTTCCAAAATGCTCCCTATGGCGTTGAAAATAGCTTTCAGCGGATATCACCTTTCAACATCAACAAAATGCCGTTTCAAGCTCCTATTGTTGCTGCGCCTACTTCTAAGGAAGATATGATCGAGGTAATGATGCAACAACTCATGGCTAGTCAACAAAAATTGTCTGAAGACATCGATGTTAAGATTGACAGCATGTACAATGATTTGAATTGTAAATCTGAGTTGTAAACTCGAAAGCCTTTCGACCAATATTAAGAAATTGGAAATTCAAGTCGCTCAAACCACATAAGCTGTTAGGCAACAAGTCGGTGTACTCGTAGGGAAACCCGAAGAAAATCCAATTGGATATTGCAGTCCAATCTCTACTATCCAAGAGACTCCAGTCCACGATTCTCTGCACCATAAGGTATCCGATCACTCTATTTTTCCCTCTCTTTGGCGACAATGGAAACACCACTCTTAAGAAGAAGATAAACATAGAAGAAGAGACAAAACGTTTTCCACGCAAGAGATTTTCAAAAGTTAAAGACCCTTGGCGTTTTGTCTTTCTTTGCTCCATAGCCGGCATCAAATTCTCTGATTGCATATGTGATTATGGTGCTAATGTTAATGTGATGTCAAGAAGCTTTGCTGAGACACTTGGAGTACATGATATCACGCCATCGAAGATAAGTCTAGTCTTTGGAGACTCCTCACAAAAGACTCCTAAAGGTGAAGTCAATGAATTACAAGTTGTGGGAAATTGCATTGTTCCCACCGATTTTCTACATCATCGAGATAGACCAAGCAATTGAGAGACCATTGATTCTAGGAAGACCATTCCTTGCTACTGTTGGTGCCGTGATTGACCATATCAACAAGAGAATCATCTTTAAGAAAATTGACAAGATGGTCTATTGTCCAACTATTTCCAATCCGAATCCGATGAGGAGGAATGGATATATGAAGAAAGAACCCGATCCGATCATTGGTAAACAAAAAAGAGAAATCATAGACGTTTTTGCTGAAGATGAGAAGTCAAAGAAGCTGTTGCCACATGATTTAAGACTCGCAATGGTCAAAATCATCATCCCTTCCGATCTAGGTGATCCGAGCAAGGAAAGGATTCAAAGCATGATTGAGATTACAAAGATGATCCTTCTTTATTCGAACGTTCTTATGAGCACTCAGGAATGTTAGCTAGTGATAAAAAAATCAGAAAAACATGATCCATCAACCGAAGAAGCTAAGGGAAACACGAGTTCCCTAGCTACTCCGTCTCTTGCCTAAAACAACATCAAAGTCGTACTAAAGACTTAAACCAAGTTCTTAGTGGGAAACAACCCACTCGTACATTTTTTTATTTTTCTTTATTTACCCTTTCTACTTACTGCTTATTAGTTTTTCATGTTAGGAACCATAAAAGAAAAAAATACAAAAAAAGAAAACACAAAGAGATTCAACAAAGGCGAAGAAAGAGACTGAACATACTTGTCTCAACAGAAGGAGAAAATGCATAAGCAAATGGTTGGGAAATATGGTTGAAAATTTGTCGGGAAATTCTGACCGATTAACAATGGTTGGAAATTATCACTAGAAAGTGGAAAGAAATTTCCAACCAAAGTAAATGGTTGGAAATTTCTCAGGTGTTTCTGACCAATTTCCAACAACGCAGTTTGGTTGGAATATTGGTTGGAAATTCATGGGAACGCAGTCAAAATTTTCTAACCGTTTGAAACGGTTGGAAAAGAACAGAGTCGTTTATGACCTTTGTAACCGTTTGAAATTTCGTTGGAAATTGGTTGGAAATGAGTCAGAATCCTTCTGAAATTTTTAATATATAGAATATTTATCGATCTCAACCAAAACTTTGATAGAAAAAAACCATAACACATTAAAACCTTACAAAATGTCTGCAAACAATAACATTTTTCGAGCATAGATTTACAATGACCGGAGGGATTCAAGTACTGGGTTAGTTACAAAAGAATTGGCGGACGGACTCACGGAATTCATGCGATTTGCCACAAATCAGAAAGGTATGCTTAAAAATCACTTATTTGAGCTTTATTTATTATGGATATTAGGAATTAGATAGATTTTTCACATGAATGAACTCTAAAATCGAATTTTGGAAGAAATTTTTGTGGAATTTTTTTGTGGAATTTTTCATAAACCCGAAAAAAAAAAATTAATTTTGGATTTTCATATTGATGCCTTGATGATGTTTAGACCTACCTATACTTGTTCTTATGAGTCTTTAAATGTTAAATTTGATGATATTTTAATTGTTAAGACTCATCTTTGTTATCCCTAAAACTTATACTAAACTTTGTATTTGAGTTCTTTCTTGAATTAGGTACTCAAGGCTTCTCAAGGAAACCTTATATGATCCTCACGCTTATGAGCTACGGATAAACCTCTGAATCTTCATAAGCCAAGTAACGAGTTACTTGCTGGAAATTTGAGAAACACAACCGCGAAAGAAAAGCTAAGAAGACATGGGAAGATCAATATCGTGGAAGATGAGCCACGCTATTTCGAGCCCGGCCTTGAGCACGACGAATTCGATAAGACCTTTAGAGATGCGCTGACATCTTCATTATATCCTGAAACAGCCCCTACAATCTGAGAAACCAAAGAAGAAGAGAGTCGGTTCTGTGTTTGTTGGGAAAGAGATGAATGTAAAAGTCGTGGTAGAAAATTTTGCTATCTTACCAAATATGCAAATCGATTATGATACATTAGATGAATTAGGCATCAAAGACGATTCCTTTGGTACTTGGAAGCTTCAGGATTAAGAAGATTCATGGAGACTTACAATCCCATGTACGAGCTTCAAACCAGAGAATTTCTTAGCCCCGTTCAAGTTGCTTATCCGAGATGCAAGAGACCTTAAGCCAAAGATGGAGTGTTATCTTTTAAGCTTGATGGAGCATAAAACTCTTTGACCATTCCACAGTTAGGTTCGACACTTGGTTTCTCCTATTATGATGCCATTGATTTTGGCAATGCATAAGAACACGACGGTTGGTCTCTAATGGAAAGCGACATTTATGATTGTGGGCGTTCCAAAGAACTGCAGGATGGAATAACTTAGCTTCCTTGGAATATCTCGGATAAGAAACTTGAACGGTGCTAAGAAATTCTCGGGCTTGTAGCTCATACATCGGATCGTAAGTCTCCATGAATGTTCTTAATCCCAAAACTTCCAAGTACCAAAGGAAATCGTCTTTGATACCCAATGCATCTAAAGTGTCATAATTGATTTGCATCTTCGGTAAGATAACAAATTTGTAAGGCGCGGCTGTGTAATCAACTTTTACATCAATCTCCTTCCCAACAAACACGAAACCAGCTTTCTTCTTCTTTGGTTTCTCATATTGTAGGGGCTGTCTCGTGATAGATAGAGATGCCAACACATCTCTCAAGGTGTGATCGAACTCGTCTTGCTCAAGGCCAAGCTCGAAATCGCGTGGCTCATCTTCCACGATCTTGGTCTTCCCGTGTCTTCTTTGTTTCTCTTTCGCATTTGTCTTCTCCAAAGACTAGACTTATCTTCGATGGTGTGATATCATGTATTCCAAATGTCTTAGCAAAACTTTTTGACATCACATTAACATTAGCACCAAAATCACATAGGCAATCGAAGAATTCTTGTGCAATATCACACCGTAGGCGTGCTCACAACGAATCCATGTTATTTGCCATTTGCTGCATGTACATGTCTTCTTCTCCAAAAAATCGGTGACTACAACCACCAATCGAAGATTCACACGTTGCATTTGTGCTTGTTTTGACCTTGCAAGCCTAGCTAGTTCTTCCTCCAATGCATGAAATTCAGAGGCATAGTCAGAAATCAAACCTTCATGCTTCTCAGTTTTTATCTTCCTGTTGGCGATACGGACTATGGCAAGTCTTCTTATGGTCTCGAGCATTGGGACAAATGGCTTTGACTTTGGAAACTCCACTCATGCCTGTTATGGAGTAAGGGAAGACAAAACTCTCCGGATCTTTGACTTTGGAAAGTCTCTTGAGTGAAAAATGTTTTGGCTCTTCTTCTATGTCAATCTTCTTCTCATGAGTGGCGTTTGCATGGTCGCCAAATAGAAGGACAAAAATAGAGTGATCGGATACCTTTATGGTGCAAAGAAATGTGCTGTGAAGTCTCTTGGATAGTAGAGATTGCATTGCAATATCCTTTGGGATTTTCTTGGGGTTTCCCTGGGAGTACTCCAACTTTTCGTCTAATAGCTTATGCGGTTTGAGCTACTTGAATTTCCAGCTTCTTAACATGGGTCGAAAGGCTTTCGAATTTCCCTCTCAAATCATTCTACATACTGTCCATCTTAACATTGATCTCTTTAGACAATTTATGTTGACTAGCCATGAGTTGTTGCATCATTACCTCGATCTTATCTTCTAAAGAAGTGGGCAGGGCAGAAAAAGGAGCTTGAAACGGCACCTTGTTATTGTTGAAAGGTGGTCTCGGCTGAAAAAGTAAACGAATTCATGGTATTATAATTCATAAACGAAAAAACTAAAAAAGTAAAGGGATTCAAAAACTTCTCTAGATGATACAGAGGTTGAAACTTCTCCCCAAAGAGATAAAACTAAAAGCGATGAATGAACAGACTTAGAACTAAGAAAAACGAGTAAAGGGATGCTCTCTCTCTGACCGGCGGCTGTGATGGGCGTGATGGAGCCTGGAGATGATAAGACGCCTGTGAGAGGCGTTGAGATGATATGGCGCATGTGAGAGGCGTTTAGAGGCATTGAGAGGCATGCCCTAATGAGGCTCTTAAGAGATGTATTTATAGGCTTGAAGTTGTAGAAATCATTGACGGCACCATGGACGTGGCTTCAAACCGCGAGATCAAGTGTGTTCGCCCAAGGGACGGGTCTTGTGACTACAGTGAGGTCTCTTCACGTCTTGGCTTAATTCTGCATTTGCTTCATTCGCGAGCAAGCAAGACTAGTCTTCAGTCTTTTGGGCATAACTTGTGATTGCTTTATGGATTTCCTTCAAACAATTTGGAAATGAAAGCTAACTATTGTGGCTTTCTTTGGATATAAAGATCTTCCAATTTGGTTCAGGGGAAGATCTTCATCGGATATTAAACATCTAAGACTGAGTACAAATAGAGGCTACACGAGATAAGAAAGTATGATTATGAGGTGTATGCTGATGTGATGAAGACAAATCCAGAGAGTTGAGTTGTTGCATTCTACAAAGTTGGGCGTCACTACGAGGATGTGGAGAACAATTATGTTGAATCATTCAACAATTCAGTTGTCAAAGCAAGGGAGAAGCCATTTGTCCCAATGCTCGAGACCATAAGAAGACTTGCCATAGTCCGTATCGCCAACAGGAAGATCAAAACTGAGAAGTATGAAAGTTTGATTTCTGACTATGCATGTGAATTTCATGCATTGGAGGAAGAACTAGCTAGGCTTGCAAGGTCAAACCAAGCACAAATGCAACGTGTGAAGCTTCGATTGGTGGTTGTAGTCACCGATTTTTTGGAGAAGAAGACATGCACATGCAGCAAATGGCAAATAATATGGATTCGTTGTGAGCACGCCTACGGTGTGATATTGAGGAATTTGTCTCTTGCTGGTTTCACACTGTTTTTTGGAGGAGGACTTATGCAAAGGGAATAAGGCCATTAAGGGGTGCTAGATTATGTTCTCGTGGGACTCAGCCAGTGGTCCATTATCCTCCTAACACATAGAAGAAGGATAAAAAGGGTGAAAATGGGAAGAAATGCAAGAATGAGTCTCCTACGAAGAAGAAACCAAAGGAGCAGAAAAGGGTTATGCATTGTTGCACTTGTGGATCAGCTGAACATAATTCCAGATTCCATAAGAAGTTTTGTTTTATTTCACATGTCATAACTGGTTTTGTAGTTTTAGTTAGTAATTCTCTTTTTCATTAACAAGATATAAAAAAAGGCAAAGGATCTAAAGTGGAGCCAGCTCAAGAACTCAGTCAAGTGGTGTCATCTAAAGAACTCAGTTAAGTGGTACCATCTCAAGAACTCGGCTATTAATGTATGATGTATGTTGATTTAAAGATACATTTCTTTATGTTTGTTAAATGGTCTTGTTATTTTGGTTCTTGTGTACAAGTGTTTATAAAATCCTTTTCCATTTCTCATCACCAATTACCAATACCATTTCATAGTCCTTTTCCATTTCTCATCACCAACTCAAAGAAACTACATAAACAATTATAAAATAATGCAAAGAAACTACTAATCCATTTAGCAAAGGATCGTTTACAACCAAGCTAACTTCAAAGAAACTACATCACAATCTCAATCCATACATATCCGAGTCTTTGAAGCAACTTTGCTCTTCACCATCACTCCAAGAACCACAATTATAAAGATCTCACAAACCACAAGTACCATCTTCCTCTTCATGCTCCTCTTCATCTTCTAAACTCCTCTTCCATCCTCTAAAAAATTTCCATCTCTAACTTGGTCGTCATCTTCTCAAACTTCTCACCATCAAGCACATTTCCACATGTCTTTAGTTGGCTCACTTCTTCTTCAAAAACACCAATTTGATAATCCATCATCTCTACCTCATTGACAATTGCCTTGTCAACCCACTTAAAGGCATGAGGATCATTTATAAGCTACACCCATAACAATTCATTAGGATCACTTACAAACTACATCCAAGAACAATTCTAAACCAGATGAGAATCTTACCTTCTTTTCTACAGCATAAAGACAACGGTAGTATCGACGGTAAGGGTTTGACGCCGATTTCGATATTCTTTCTACGATTCCATAGCCACACATACATGCCTTCGGAATTCTTGGTATTGCAGCTCTTCCATTGTTAGACGAGGTCACAATCGACGATCCAGAGAGGTTGCTCATTGTAGCTCTTGCTCTTGTTTGATCCACATTATCAATTTTTTTTAAAAAACTCAGAATTTTCACCAGACACAAACAAACCCAGATTCATAACGAAACAAGTAAAAAAAACGCATAAAGCTTAACTAAAAGAAGCATTAACTCAGATGATGTCTACGAAATCAATTTCTGAAATCCCAGGTTTAGGGTTCTTCGTTTGTTCAAAATCGATTTGGGAATTTTGTTTCCCGTTGATCTAATGATGAGTCGGTCATTAACTCGGGTCGGTTTTTTGTTAAGTCTTTAACCCGCTCTTAATCGGGTCTTACATCGGTTATAAAACAGTTTAGCATTAACTCACGCGGTTAAGCAAATCGGGTGAAAATATACATTTAACTTCAGATTAGGTTGTCCAGTAAAGAGGTCAATAGTTCGTGTGTATCTGAACAGATATGAAACTTCCGCAAGGGGGGGGGGGAATTAGGAAGCTTTTTTAACTTATTGACATCAAGCTATAGCTTCACTTGCCTATGTTCTAGACCGGACCTGGTATTGACAAGTACCACCAACAATAGCAAGTTAAGCTCTAATGTCGCCTTGTACTATAACGAGATAGTAACTAGCCCCATGTAACGAATGGTGTTTTAGTTATATGTACTGGAAAATAAATTTTTCCAATAAATTTTCTGAGGACAAAGAAACAACATTAAAAAAAAAAAAAAAAACCAATTTGATCTGCATGTATAGGTTTGTCTTATAACTTTTTCACGAAATCATTACTTAATATATGTCAATTTGTGACTGAAGAAAGTATATTCTGATTGTTAGTTTATGCTTGAGAAATGGTGTCATATTATTTACGTATTATATACACCTGAAGATGCATACTCAAACACAAGTCTAAGACAAACTTCTGAACACTTTAAATCTATACTAGATGAATCTACAAATGCAATCGAGCCACTGTTTTTGTATTTACGAGATGGTCTGGACTGACACCTTTGCTCCTTCATTCCTGAGAGAAACTGCTATGGCTCGGATGAGGGTTTCGCCAGATACTGACGCCATTCTTCCGGCAATCCCTTTTTCGATCTCAGCATCCTTATAGCTGCATTTGTTAATGGTATCGCAACAATGTCATAGTCTTTTGGTTCCTGCCATTACCAACAAAATGTCTTTATTCTAGTTTTCATTGCATATGTATTGGTTAGTTAAACTTTGCAGCTATGGGAAATACCTTTGGGGCCTTGAGTAACTTCATGTGTGCTTCTTCTACTGTCTTCTGACCTTTCTTTGAGTTGCATCTTGAACACGCAGCTACCTATGTTACATGAACAAAATAAAACAAAATCATTTTTACCGATCTTCAGTTGGTATAACATTCACAGCATAGATGCTACTCCAATTTTTAAGCACATACCAGATTTTGCCAAGTCCATTCACCACCTCGAGAAATCGGGATAACATGATCAATGGTCAAGTTCTCACGGGAAGAACAATATCTGTATCCCAAATAACAAATCTTCTGTCAGCAAGAATAGTTTGATTCAGCAAAAAATTGCTGCTTGTGACTGGACATAGAAAGGTACTCACTGACAAGTGTAATCATCTCGCAGTAAAATGTTTTTACGACTCAGTGAGTTTTTCACTCTTCTTCTTTTGACAACCTGTAGCAGATGTGGAACCTGAAACAAAAACGAGAAGTAAGCTTCCAACTGGTAAAAAGGAAAAAAATAAAACTAAGAGACAAAGCTAGTTAACTAAAGCCATGTTCTACATACCCTTAATACAGCAGGTATGTAGAATGAACCACTAGGAGAATTAACAGTCTGATCATAATACTCCAGAACATCGACCTAAAGGAGGAATTATCGAATATACAAGACTTGAATGAACCAAGGTTTCCAACACAATCCATATCAAAACGGGTTTAAAGCTTTTGGCCTGACCTTATCCATGTACTCCAGACAGATTGCACGCTTCCAGCAAACCACATTTACAGGCCTACAGTGATATAGACAAGAAAAACTGATTAACGCTTCCAATTTAGACTACTGATGCATGCAACAAAGCCTGCTTATTGTCTAGTGTACACAAATTAGACAGAAATTGAGCACTAATTCGATTTATACATCAAGATGAAAGATAGCTTTCCACTGAATCGAATCATAAATTTAGTGACTACACATTCATATTTAATACAAGTTTAAGGATTAACATACATCACACATTCACAATACGATTCAATGTCTCAGAAAATCGATATACTTACCTCATCTTAGCAAAATCTCTATACCATTTACTATTTTCTAACTTCGATTCCATACGCGAGAGAACCAAGATTCATCAATGCTTCTATCAACAATTAGTATTATTTCAATATATTCCAAGATCAGTGAGTTACTCTCTAGAGCTAGAAATCAAAATTCAGAAGAATCCGAACAAGAGAAGAAGAGGACCTGTAAGAAATATCAAGAACCAAGCCTCTGAAGCAAGACAGATCATCAGTCTCTAACTCATCATCGTCTCCGTCAAAATTCCACTCATCTCCGTCTTCGTCGTTTCCAAGATTCTTCTCAGCGTTACCCAAATCCCTAATTTTCTTTCTCTTCGAAGAAAAGGAGTAAGAAGAGAAAACCCTAGCACGAAACTCGTCAAGCTTTAATCGGCTCCTGCGTACTCGAATCAACGGCGACACACCACCGGCCACGTAACGAAATTGGTCTCTCGAATCTACGCCAAACGATAATCCATCGTTGCTAGAGAGAAGCTTCAATCTCGCTGAGAAATGTGCCATTTTTACGCTTTTGATTTGAAGCTGAATCCGGAGAAGTTAAAAGATGATCGAAGTCTTGGAGAAGAGAAAACGTTTACAATCTGGACTGGAGAAGAGCCGTTAACCACAAACTGATTTACTATAGAAAATATCCTACTCTGTGAAATGACGAATCTGTCCTTGTAAGTTGTATCCCTTACCGAAGGTTTTGGAAGTTCTGTTTCATCTGACTCCTCCGAAGCAAATATATATTTTTTTTTCTGTTAAGCAAAATAATGATCCCGCCAAGTTATATCACATATATAGTATTTTTTTTCATCGAAAATAATTTTTATTGAATTTCACATGAATGTATAAGAACCGATGAGACTAAAAATGCTAGGAAACTAAGTCGAGCGGACTAAAACCTCAAGAAACTTAACCTTTCCATCTAGGAAGTTTAGGTTTGGGATTCGGTCCAGGTAATTTATCTGGTAGTCTGGTAATAGGCGATCCGGTTACCTCCTACCATTAGTCATAAACCATTCCAAACTCGGGTTAGGCAGTGTGGTGACCTTTTAGGGAGAAGTCTACGCTGTAGCACAAAGTGCATTCCTACCGGGACTGACCGAATCAACTGATAAGGTATATCAAAAGAGAAACTTAGTCGCAAAACAGAGAAAATTTTTAACACAAATAAAAGGGGTAAAAAGCCAAACTATAATACAAAATGTTCATCTACCAACTCGCCAAAGCTAGATAGACCGAGAAAAACAAACATCTACAGAAAACCTTTGATTTTATAATTTTTTCTAATCTTTATTTCCTCTCTTGTAATTAGCGAACTTTGGAAATTTGATTTTGCTTTCAATGATTAGTGACACGGTAGAAAACTAACTTGCTAAACCGGTGCCGGAGGATCGAAACTAAGCTGGCCAAGATCCAGAAAGAAGAAAACAAAATAACATATATCACAATAATTTTTTGCTGTGAGTTCTATCAAAGGAGGCTAAAACAGAACCGCCCAACGGAGACACCATATACCTACTTTGTGGATGGCAGATCGATCCGATTAAGGCCATTGGAGCTTCAGACAAAAATAGAGGGAGAATCTACAACAATAGTACAACAAAAGGACCAACAACAGAGCTTTGGAAGCCTCCCTCCGTTAGCCGGAGAAAAACACTAATTTTTTTGGTTTTGTTGAAGGTTTTTAAGAGGGAGACAAAGTTGAGAGAGAAGAATAAATTATGTTAAATCCCTTATATAATTTCAATGGTTTTTTTTTTATAGAAAATGTAAAAAGAGATGTGACCGCGATCTAGTTATATCTACAAATCCAGTAAAAACCAACACCATTTTATCCAGGTCGAATATCTTCTCCTATAATAAAACTAATTGGATTAATGGGTCACATCGTTTTGATCCAAAAGATGAAAATAACAAAAAACAAAATGTTTTTTTCTTTTGGTAAGATTATTGGAAACGTGTATAATAGTAGAGATTAGGCCTGAGATTATTTATCTGAACTGAATCGAATCAAACCGAACCGAACTGAATTTTAGGAAGTTCGGTTCTTGTTCGCAAGTAGCGGTGAACCGATGGGCAGAAAAATAAAATGCATTTTCTTTTTGATTCGGTTCAGTATCATAGAACAAATCGATTTTTCGGTTAATATGAAAACTCTAAATTTCTTCTCCTTCCTCTCTCGATATCCTTAGTCAACTTCCAGTCTTTGTAGATGAGATGTTGTCGTCATCTTTCTGTTGGATCAACTTTTTGTAAAGCCATGGGCTTCATTCTTTTTGTCAAAAATTGAATGAGTGTGAATAAGAAATGGATCATTGGGCTCATGAGAAAGCCATAAGAATGTTGGCTTAAGTGTAAATGAGAACTTGTTATTTTGTTCCACATTGGAAACTTTGGGGAAAAATCTCAAGTAGATAAAGTGGAGAATTTAAAACAAGGTTCAAAACCTTTGAGAGAAGAGAAATTCGGGCTGGGCTTTAGGCTTTGGGCTTCAGAGTTTGGCAAGATGGCCAACGATCCAATAGATTATTCTTTTGGTCGGATTCTCTTAAATTTTGTTGTTTATAAACTTTT
>OVAY01002794.1:0-15004 GCA_900406395.1 Kernera saxatilis | reverse complement strand
CAAACTGATTTACCTGCACATAGATAAGTTAAGTTAGTATCTTGAGATATAGGAAGGACAAATCAATGAAATTCGTCTTCCCTTTATCCTTGATTTGTCCAACAAGGGAGTTCATCTCTCCCTTACCCTTGTCTAGACTATCATGTCCGTTGCACCTAGCTTCTCCATGGTTGTTGGTGCTGATGTTCTCATCAATCAAGCAATTTACCAAAATGTGAAGCTGTAAATTAACTTTTCACTTTCACTCCACTGAATAACTAACTTGGACTTAATTCATGCAGTTTGGCAATTGAAGAAGGAAGGCAATTCGCCCGCGCTGAGACTTCAGATGGGATACGAAAGAAAGAAATGCTTTAAATCAAAGAATTATACAACTACATATCACAAGTCAATGAACAGTTAATTCAGACTCAAGATGGTGACTTCCTTTGCAAAGCACATGTTGTTGGCATCTTAAAAAACAATGGGTGGTCATATGTTTCATGCGCTGGCTGCAACCGAAAGCTAGACAAACATGGAAAAGCTTTGCGTTGCAACAAATGTGTATCACCAAACGTAACAGGAGTTGTGAGTTAAAATTTAACTTTAACACACCATTTTGGGATTGTAATCACACACAAAATGCCTACCCATAATAGTACATACTCCTTTTGCCGTAGGTATCGGGTTGAATTAGCTGTCCATGATGGTCAAGATGGTGCAACATTTGTGGCTTTTGACACAGAGATGACAAAGCTTACAACCAAAACTACTGCTACTCTAACTCTTGAATCTGTAAGTATTTTAAATCCGAAAATCTAATACACCTTCCTACCATGTAATTACTTAACCCAACAACAATTTATTTAACTATATGATCGTAGGGTGATGATGACAATGAGTTACCACCTTGTTTACGTGAGCTTGCTGGAAAAAATTTCACTTTCCAAATCAGAGTATCTCCATTCGACTTTACACCCAAACACCGAACATTCACCATCTCAAAAATCATCCCTGATCTGCCTCCACAAACAAAAAAACAGGTAGTAACAAATATGCAGCTTTAGCGAAAAGTACTACTTTTTAAATTATACATCACTTCTTGACTTCAGTCTGAAACTGTATCAACCATGAATTTGGACGAAGCAGCAGCTACCAATGTGGGTATGGATGTTACCATTCCGCACGCCATGATGTTGGAGAAATCAACAAACTCGGAAGTTCGCGACACTCAGAAGTCCAGGAAACGTGGCCGAGAGTAGTACTGCTTCAATAACCAACCATCTTTCCCTAAAACATTTCCCTGGCTTCAATTTCCATTTTCATTTTAAATTTAGCACTTCTTAAATTTCAGAACGATACTCTATGTTTTTTTTTTTGCTTTCTTTGTGGTTATCCGTGAACCACATTTCAAATTTTATAATAAAGGGATTTCAGATGGTTTATTTAATCCCATATTGATAGTTAAATCTCCCTAAGTTTGGAAAGTCTTGAAATATGGAACTTCCTAAAACAATTCAAGATTCCTAAAACAATATGGAATATAGCTAAATATTCGCTGTTTGTCTACACTCTCTTATCATCTACTAATTGACTATTATAATAAATTTATTAAAATAAAAAAAAATTGATATATCCATAACTCCCAAATTTTTATCACCTCTTCACAATTTTACTTTTAATCCAAACTAGAAATTATTAATATTCATTAAAACAATTAAATTTAGTTAGTTAAAAAATTATAAACACATTCCAAAAACTCAATTTATGATTAAATAAATTTGTATTTGAAAATAATTAAATTATTAATACCAATCATGTATATCATATTATTGTATTTTTTATAAAGCTTTAAAAATTAGAGTAATATGAGTAGCTAGTATTTCATAATAGCTAAATTCATTTTCTGGAAAAAAAAACTATTCATGGTGCACTATTCAGAAAAAGAGTCTTTTTAACCCCTACACAAGCTAGACGAGCTAAAGTAGGGTTACATATCGTAACGGTCCCACCTAGAAGTATACGTCTGACAAAGGACATCATGATCTTGTAGA
The DNA here is from genome assembly GCA_900406395.1 of Kernera saxatilis. Classification (NCBI taxonomy): domain Eukaryota; kingdom Viridiplantae; phylum Streptophyta; class Magnoliopsida; order Brassicales; family Brassicaceae; genus Kernera; species Kernera saxatilis. Next base: position 12,971 of record OVAY01002794.1, on the reverse strand, counting down.
TTCTGTAAAAAAATTAATAATTATTGAAAAGTTAAAAATTAACCGGGAAAATGAATAGGCGCGATGCGATGTCAAAAGTTGCGTTCTTTAGGGTTCTTCTTCGCTAACACAAACAACAACATAGTTGGGTCGATTTCATTTTTTACCCAGAAAAACGTACCAAAGCAGAAGCCGATTAATTTTCTCTTTTCACAGTTTCATTCTAAGTCATCCTAGGCAGCAATCGATCTCTTATCGCTATAAATAAGCGAAAACGATCAACATTTGGAAAGGTATGTACGATTTTTAGTAGATATGGTCTTATATAGTTTGTAGATTTGCATAGTTCTTGCTAATAATATAGTTGGCAGATGGCAGATCTTGATCTCCCTCAGAGGATTCTCGCCGCTGGGAAACTACCACTGGGGGAACGTGTGAATATTTATCAGAAAATGACGGTCTTAACAGACATCGAAGCAGCGCTTGACGATAATGAGAGAGACTTCATAAAGAACTCCCAATTTGGGAAATTGTTTGAGTTCTCATCTTCTCCGGCGTGGTCTGGGGCTTTTGGACTGTTCATACTGTTGCGGATGTTGGATGTCGAAAAAGACTACGAGATATGGCTTGTTTTCGCCGGCAAGCCGATTCGTGTCTCTCTTAGACTCTTGGAGAGTTCAAAATCGTTACTGGGCTTAATTGCGGAAAACTCCCACCGCAAGAGAGGAAGAAGAGAAGATCGCAACTGCAGTCCCGATATTACAAAACGCTATTTGGCGAAGAGCAAGATGTTACCATTGAACGGCTTATTCAAATACTCCAGAAGAGATCCCCCTCGGAAACGGGTTTCAGATTAAGGTATGCATGTCTAGCAATTGTAGACGCCATACTTGTCCCCTCTGTTCACTTCAATAGAGCAAAGGTTAACCCTGAGCACGTTGAGATGGCGGAAGACCTCACCTCCTTCATCGCGCATCCATGGGGAAAGGTATCTTTCGATACCATGCTGACCTCAATTAAGGATAGGGATTTAGGACAGATTGCGACTGCTAACGTGGTTGTCCAAGGATTTTTTCTAGCGATTCAGATGGTTGTTCTATAAGCGGTCCCATCTATACTAAATGACAGTGATACAGACGACGAAGATGTGGACGAACGGGACAGGAATGATAGGCGACTCCCTCCACAAAAAGTTCAGTTAAATGTTAACAAAGTTAGGGAACTAGACGAAGAAGAAGAGGTAACATTATTATCCACTAGTCTTATTATAATAAAGACCAAAATGTAATATGTTTCTCGACAAAAATGTTAGGTTTCAAAAAAACGACAATAACAAGAATCTGATAAACGAGTTATACAGAATATAGACAGCATGCTAACCACATTTTTCATATATCTATGTTTTGTACTATAGTTCATGTCACTCAATAGTCCGATTTACAGTTTAACATTTCCCATATATAGGTAGAAGTGGAAACGATTATTCGTCCGGAGATAGAATTCAATCCTGAAGTAGAAGACCTTTCATGGACGGATGATGAGGAAGGTCAAGAAGGAAATGTTTGGTGGGGGCCTAAGCCCAGATATATTTGTTGGGCGTAAAAACAGTAGAAGATGTGGAAGAAAGGCTAAGGCCGGGGCAACGAAGAAAGGAAAAGGAAGGACGAATAAACATTTTCGACATAGGGTGCAAGGTCAGACACATTCGTTTATCAATGCTGAAGACGACAAACTAGCATCAATTGTCGAAGATAAAATGAAGGTAGTTGCGAGAGAGTTAGACACTCTGATGTGCTAGATAAAATAGAGATCCTTTATCCCCATATCTATTCATTCTCTGCACAGAAGCGCTTATAGCGAATATTCAGAAAGTAGAAAGGGACAAAACTCTCAAGGGCCTCAAGATAGCTAGGGCAAGCCCTTCCGTGTCTCACCTCTTCTTTGCGGATGATAGTCTGTTTTTTTGCAAGGCGAGTAAGGAACAATGCTCGGTTATTTTGGATATTTGAAAAATTATGAGAAAGCTTCGGGACAACAAATCAATTTCGATAAATCATCTTTACAATTTGGACACACATTTGATGAGTCAGTGCGAGAGGAAATAAAGCTATTACTGGGTATTTCTAATATTGGTGGGATGAGATCATATTTGGGCATACCAGAGAGTATGGACGGACCTAAGAGTCAAATTTTTGCCTTCGTAAGAGAGGAGTTTCAAGATAGGATAAATGGTTGGTCACCAAAATTTTTATCAATGAGAGGTAAAGAAATTCTAATAAAGTCGGTGGCAGCGGCATTACCAACGTATGTGATGTCTTGTTTCGGACTGCCTAAAGCGATTACTACAAAGCTAACAAGTGCGGTGGCGAATTTCTGGTGGAGTTCAAACGGCCAACAAAAAGGTTTACACTGGTTGTCTTGGATAAAATTGTGTAAAGGTAAATCAGAGAGAGGGCTGGGTTTCCGTACTATCGATTACTTCAATACAGCTCTCCTGGCTAAACAGTTATGGCGATTAATTGACTCGCCAGATACTCTTTTTGCAAAGGTATTCAAAGGACGGTAATTAGATCATATTCTCCTTTTTACGGGTGGAGAAGTATTGAAAGGGTTGGATCTGGGTTTTCTATCTTAGTATGGAATGACCCATGATCCAAGCCGATCGCCTAAGGCCAGCAATTCCAAAGGGATATAATTTTCTGCCTTCTTTGAAAGTCAATCATTTGATTAACCCATCAACCTTGATGTGGAATTTGGATCTTCTTAATGAGATCATAGATCCAAGAGACTTTCCATTTATTCGAAGTCTGCCAATCAGTAGGATTTTTAGGCAAGATATGCTCGTTTGGCACTTTACAAAGTCAGACAGATATACGGTCAAATCAGGATATAAGATAGAAAATTAGGATAACCTATCAAAGATCTTTCCAACCTATTTCGGACCAAACTATCAACCCCTTCAAGCACACGTGTGGAAATAAAAATGTCCGGCAAAACTACGTCATTTCATCTGGCAAGCTTTAACAGGATGTTTATCAGTTTTAGCGAATCTGAGATACAGAGGAGTAAATTATGACACTCAATGCGCTAGATGCGGAGTGGATATGGAGACAATTAATCATGTCCTTTTTGAATGCCCACCGTCATTATAAACATGGGCCATATCTAAGATACCTTCAGCTGTGGGTTTCTTCCCACTTCAATCGGTTTTTTCAAATTTGGATTATTTGTTTTGGAGATTACCATCGGTCATTAAAGATAGTAGCTTTCCATGGATACTATGGTATATATGGAAAACTAGAAATGATAAGACTTTCAAAAATAAGGACTGGAATCCTGAGGAGATTCTCAAAATTGCATAAACTGAGGCGACGGTTTGGGAATCGGCTCAGAAAAACGAAGAAATTTTGGAAATCCCCGAACCAATTGTTCATCCGGTTTAACAAATATTCTCAGGTTACCGTTGTTACTTTGATGGATCGTGGAAGGAGACAGATCAGTTCTCAGGTTTTGGTTGGATATGCTTTCGTGACGACGTAGAAGGATCTGATATAGGGCCCGTAATGTGCGCATAAGCCTTTTTCCTCAAGTTGCAGAGATGGAAGCACTAATTTGGAAGATGACCTCTATGCTTGCCCTGGGAAGGATATCCGTCGCTTTCGCTACGGACTTTTCTGAATTGGTGAAGATGGTGTCAACACCGAAGGAATGGCCAGCTTTCACGATTCACTTAGAGGAAATTGACAGAGTCTCTCTTTTCGTTTTTCTCTTTATCATATATTTCTCGCTCTCTAAATTCTAAGGCATATATAATCTAACAAAAAGTGCTAGAATCTACCCATCAGATATTGATGTTGCAAACTCTTCAGCTCCAGATTGTGTTTCCAAGCCGTTTTAAATTTAAGCTGATGACAAAAAAAAAAAAACACAACAATAGTTAGCTATGATTTTTTTAAAAAATTGTTATTTTTGACTGTGCATTTTTTACGTTTAATTTAGATTTTCGTATAGTTAACTATATTTTTTTTTCATCTGAAAATTACTTTAATATAATAACCAAACAGAGATACATAAAGGGAACATAACAGACCGAGACATAATCTCCGGCAGTTATTCCAATCCCTTACAAACACCAAAACCAGAAATAACAGAGCTCGCCAAAAAACTACACTGAACTCCAACTCCATAACAACCCAAAAAACTTCTTGTACAATATACCAAGGAAGAGGCCTACAACCTAACCCACACCACATCTCAAACAGAGGACAAAACTTTCTCAAGGCTAAACAAATCCGACAACCATTGTGGGCAACAAGACGCAACGTGCGATTGGAATATGTTCTGCGTCGGTACACTTTTGGCGATGAGAAAGACTCCTCTATTAGAACAGGGCGGTTCAAAAATTACTTCCCACCTTTCCAAACCATTTAAAACCCGATGCATCTCCACACTCCGAAACTGAAAAGATGGCGAAGCCGGTGGTCTTGTGATCGCTTCGACCAAATCCTTAGAATCCAAAGCAAAAACCACTCTTTGACACCTGAGGCTTCTCATACTCTCAAACGCCCATAAGGAGGTCATAAAGTAAGCCTGCTTGATGCTTCCCAAATAAAAAAAAGCTCTTCTGCTATGGCGCATGACCTCACCTAACGAATCCCTTTGTACCCAAGCCGCTCCTGCAATCTTTTGTCCTTTTGACCAATAGGTTCCAACATTAAACTTAAGCCAATTGTCTGATGGCCTTTTCCACTTAGGAACTTGTATATGAGATTGCAGCCCATCAATTTCTCTCTCCTTTTCCGGTAGCTGTTGTGCCAAAAACCACAGATTCGCCTCCTCTTTGATCTTGTCTCTCACTTCAATGCTTGTAAAGCGATGTCCTTCGAAAATGAAAGAGTTCCTGTTTTTCCATAAGATCCACAAACACCACGAAAACAAACCTCGAGTAGACAAAAGTGCCAGGTGCGATTTCGAAACCTTTACGAGATGGTAGAAATTCGGAAACAAAGCAACCTCGTCAAAACCACCCTCAGGAAAAGGGACTTCACAAACCGCTCATACTTGTCTTGCCGCAAGACATTAAAACAGAACGTGGTTTACCGACTCTCCATCTTTTCCACAAGTCTGGCATCTTCCATCCGTCTTCATTCCCCTTTCTGACAAAGTGTCGTCAACTGAAATGGCCCCACTCAGAGCTTTCCAAATGAAGCTTTTTATTTTCGACGAGGTTTTGAGGCTCCAAACCTGCTATTTTAATGAATTAAGAGATGGTTGGAAAGCCGCTTCCTGAATTAACTCTTCATTTTTGGATTGACAAGCTAACCAATACCCCGATTTAACTGAGAAATCTCCAGATTTGTTATGTTTCCAGCTCCAATAATCCTCCTAAGAAACAACTGGCTGCTGATTCAGTAACAAAGCTACATCGCCTAGAAAGATTAAATCATGAAGCTTTTGAGGATTCCATCTTCTCTTTGAGACATCAATTAGATCCTCCACTTTTAACTCTAAATCCACAAGAGGGTTTTTCATCAGTGGCACTCTCGGCTCACCATCAATTAACCATCTTTCCAGTCAAACGAAAGTAGCTTTGCCATTACCAATGTTCTTTTGGAGACCTTTCATAAGTAGAACTCTCCTAAACAGTATACTTCTCCACCCGAACGATGGCCGAGAACCTTCACCAGCCAACAAAAATTCGCATCTATTGAAATACCTACTTCGAAAGAAAGACGCGAAAAGGCTCTTAGGTGATTGAATCATACGCCACGCTTGCTTCGCCAACATTTCCTAGTTAAAACACTCGAGATCTCTGAAGCCTAGACCACCTAGCTTTTTTGGTAACCACAACTTCTCCCATCTCATCCAGTGAATCTTCCTTTTATGTTCTTCTGTGTTCCACCAAAAATCTGCCATTACTGGTGTGAGGATCTTCAAGGTGGTTTTTGGCAACCTGAAACATGACATCGCATATGTCGACATTGCCGTTGCCACAGCTTTGAGTAATATTTCCTTTCCTCCTTGAGACAACAACCTCGCAAACCAACCCGATAATCTTTCCTTGAGCTTATCTTTCAAAAAACCGAACATATCCACTTTTGAACCACTGAAACATTCAGGCAAAGAGCTCCTCCTTCCTTATGGATACCTAAGCACTTCTGAATTGCCCTTTTCGATTGCTCCTCCACTTTGTCACCAAAGGTGATTGATGATATTTCCACATTGATCACCTGCCCCGTTGCCGACCCATAAGTTTTGAGAATTTGCTTCAAACAATTACATTGATCTAGATTTGCTTGACAAATAAACAAACTATCATCAGCAAATAATAGGTGATGAATAGCAGGCCCTTCAACGTCAAAACTGATCCCATTCAAATCCCCTACAGATTGAGCTTTGTTCAACAAATGCGTTAACCCTTCTGTACACAAAATAAAAAAGAACGGTGAGAGCGGATCCCCTTGTCTCAAACCTCTTTTTGGAATCACCAAACCATGTTCCTGCCCATTGGTTAGGACTGAGAAAGTGACCGAGGATATACAACTTTAAATCCATTCAATCCATTTACAATGAAATCCCATCGCCACTAACAGATGTCTGATGTAACTCCACTCAACTCTATCAAACGCTTTAGACATGTCAGATTTTACCGCCATGTACTCCAATGAAACACGGGGATGAGTTCTAAGGCTATAGACTACCTCATGAGCTATCAAAATATTATCAGAGATCAACCTATCTTCCACAAAAGCTGATTGGGTTTCAGATACGATCAGAGGCAGAATTGGTTTGAGGCGGATGACCAGAATTTTTGCAATGATTTTATAGAGAACTGAACATAGACTTATCGCTCTAAGATCTGACATTCTGATCGGATTCTCCTTTTTTGGAAGCAGAGCTATCTGGGTGTAGTTCCAATCTGACGGTAAAATCCCGCTAGAGAAAAACCTTACTTCTTGAGTCACCTTATCTCCAATGATAGACCAATATTTTTGGAAAAACAAACCGGTCATTCCATCCGCTCCTGGAGCACTCGATGCTTTGATTGAAAAAACCGCCATCTCAACTTCTTCCTTAGTGACTTCTTTAATTAGCTCCGAATTCATTTGACCAGTCACCTTGCTTTGAAAGCCAGAGAATAGATCATCGAAACTAACCGGGTTTGAAGAGGAAAACAATTCTCTGAAGTAAGAAGCTGCAACTTCACCTTTAGAAGCTTCTAAGTATTGAAAGAGACCATTTACATCTAACAGCTTTTCTAGTCCATTTTTTGACGTGTTCGCCTTCACTGATTCATGGAAAAACTTGGAATTAGAGTCACCATCTCTGAGCCACTGCGATCTACTCTTATGCTTCCAATAGATTTCCTCCTCCTTATACGCTTGCATCGGGTCTTTTTTCAAGTTCTATACTACAATAAACCTCGGGAAAGCCGTTGATTGTTCCTCTTCCAGAGCACTTTCCAACTGATGTTGTCTATCCAAAGCATTGAAAGTATTGACTTTTTTCCACTAGCTCAAAGCCCTCCTGCATTGTCTAAACCATATGTTACTTTCGTCCTCTGACCAGACATCTGAGAAGACCATTCCTCTGCAACAAGAACCTTCTATCGAACCTGAGCTGGCCTCTATACGATTCCTTTGCTGCCAATAAACTTATCAAAACAGGCATGTGATCCGATCCTCTTTTATCCAAAAACAATTGACTAGAAGCCGGGAAATCCTCAAACCACTTCTGATTACCAAAGCACCTATGAAGCTTGCTCTGAATCCATAGATCATAACGCCTGCCGCCAACCCACGTGAAAGCATTTCCAAGACTAGCAAGCTCCAACATGCCACAAGCTTCCAACATATTGGAAAAGGGAACAAAGGATGTAAGAGCTCTTCTAGGAACTCCTAATTTCTCCTCGTTATTAAGGATCTCGTTGAAGTCGCCAAACATGCACCATGGAAGCTTTACTAAATGATTTAACTTTATTGATAAATATAGTAACTATTTTTATGGTTATGTATAGTTAACTATATGGTAGTTACTATATTTATCAAAAAGTTAAATCATTTAGTAAAGCAAAGAAAATACAACACACCTGCAACGCAATATAAGCCTCCCAAAATCCACCTCGACTACAAACAGCAAGCAAAGAGTTGAAAGTTATCCTATCAGGCTGCACTTTGTTTCTCTGCATTTCATTTAAAAACTCAGCTACTTGCTTGAACTCCATCTCTCATTTACCACACGCATCCATCACATCATTGTGGGTAACTAAATTTTGCCTCAAGCCGTAAATTTTCATGGAGCTAAAGACCCTAATGGCATCTACGTGATATCTGTTTTAAGATCCCTCTGCCCATAATATACAGCAAAGAGACATTTATCTAAAATCAAATAAAAAACAGAGAGAGAAATGTCAGCATCACGTGGCTCTCTCTCCTCCCAACACAAATATCTTCTCTTCTCTTCCTTCTTCTTCTTCTTCACTAAATCTTGAACCCACCTCTCTCAAGATTTGCTTCCCCATGGCTTCCTTCACCATCCTCTCCGATCTCCCTGACGTCATCTTAACCAACATTTGTGCCCTCGTCTTCGATTCACGCGCTCAAAACTCCCTCTCCTTCGTCTTACGCAATTTCATTACTCGCTCTCACCAACGCGCTTCTCAGATCCCCTTAGGCGGCTATTTCGTTCCTATCTTCGAGCATTGCGGTTTGCTCGAGTCTCTCGATCTCTTCTCCTTCTACCACTGGACTGAAGACTTGCCTCCGGTTCTCCACCGCTACGCTGACGTGGCGACGAGGCTCACGCGCTTGGATCTTTCGACGGCTCTGTCACAGATTGGCATCTCAACGGCGTGGGTTTGTGCGGCAGAGGTGTTATTGTGTTTGAATTGAGAGGCTACATGAGGGAGAGAGAGAGAATGGAGTGTGATTGTGTATGAATTTTTGGATTTTTTAGATAAGGAGGAGAAAGAAAGTTTGAGAGAAAGAGCTTCCTCGCAAGTTTCACTGTTTATTCATTGATGACATCACCCAGTCATCGCTTTTTCATCTTTCTATTTTTTTAATTAAATTATTTAATAAAAATTCAAAAAAATGGTGGTTTGTTTTTAGGTTAGGTAATTTGTTTTTAGGTTATGTTAGATCTAAAATGGTGGTTTTAGAAATTTAAATACAAACTTCAAACTACATTGAAACTAAGAAATAAGTTTCCATCGGTCTTCAAATCCCAATAATTCATCAACATAAAAAGAAATTAACAATAGAAAATAAAATATGTGACAAAAAAAATTTAATATTAACCACGATCAAAATTACATAAACATTGGTAAACCAAAAAAACTTAAGCAAATAAGAATACAATACAAATCCTCGCAACGCACGGAGTCAATCCATCGTATATATAATATGAGAGTTTTCTCTCCTCTTAAAATGTCCACATCAACAAAATTTTGTGTTAAGTGTAGGTCCTATGTTCAATCACAAATATATATTTTACTCTTTAATCTATTTAAATAAACAATAGTATTGAATTACATTCATCCAACTTTTTACGATTAAGAGTTAATTGTCACCTTTTAATTCACATTTATTGAGTGTTTAATTGCTTATTATAAATGATTTTTCTTTAAAAATTATGAGATGTCCATCATATAAAATTAAAAAAAAAGCTTATATTAAACTCAACTTAAAATGTTATTTATCCTATACAAAAATTTATAGCCATTTTTATTTGCATTAATAAATCTAGATGCCATTTATAATTTTTTTTCCTAATTTTAATTGGATAAAACATATTTAAATAATATAGTAAATACAAGAATATCTAAATACCATAGATTGATTGGTAATAATAAAATAATGATTTTAAAAACAATAATTTATTTAAAATTGATCATTATTGATTTTTGGAAACGTGCTTATAAGTTTTCAACGTAAGAAAATTTAATTGATCTAATGACTATAAATTAGTTTAATTTTGGATTAAAATTATATTTTGATGCTGATGTGGACACTCTAAGAAGAGTAAAAATTCTTAGACATAAATGGGTTTTTTTAATTAGTCAGTTTTACTTTCGGAATTAATTACGAGAGTAATCTTAATTAGTAGTAATCTTGATTATGGTATTCAGAGAGATATATCGTTTTGTGTGTGTTTGTGTGGTTGAGGTGTAATATTTCTTGATATATAAGTAGTGACTATTCTACTTTTGTTCACTTGGTTATGTCTTTAAAATTTAATTCCAGAATTTTTTATTTATTTATTTTTGCTAAAAAGTCCAGAAACTTTAGAATAAGATCATATATGATTCCAAAAAACTCATAGATGAATTATAGCGAAATCATATTTTCTTTATGCTATTCCAAGAACAAAGTATTTTGACTGAAAGAATATTTGACATAAAAAAGAAGATAAGAAACTTTCAAATTGGAATATATTTGTTAGTGTCCCATATCCGTAGTTGAAGAATTTGTGAGTTAGTATATAAAGGGTAAAGACCAATCCACTCATTGTCAATTGGTTTTGAGTTGGAAATCCATGATAAGCTCATATAATTTAATATGTTATCATAGCCACCCGATTATTGGGCCACCCCGTGGATGTTGTTCCCATAAAGGTCCACACTTCATATGGTCATGCATGAGCGTGAGGGGAGGGGGTGTTAGTGTCCCACATCGGTAGTTGGAAAAAACGGGACTTGTTCGTTCTTTCCAATCGAATCCTAGATAAACAAAAACGGGAAAGGGCACCATGAGAAGAAACTCGAATCCTATCCATATCTGGTGGGATATCGAGAATTGTGGTGTTTTGATATCGGGAAAGGGTACTGTTAAGTTTGAGGTTGTCGTCGCTGTGAGTGGAAGACACTATCAAGACACCCTCGATAGGCTAGATGCTACCTTGATCCCATTTATCTCCGCATATCCATTTACAGGTCTGCTGGCAGCTGCCGATAAGATTAAAAGCCTGATGCAGATATGGTTGAGAAAATGGGAAAAGGTCCGCAACCCAGTTGTTGTTGTCATAATTTCCTCTGATTTTGGTTTTAGTAACATTTCACGTCTTTGTCAAAAGAAACAAATATGTACGGGTATAATTTATAACCCAAAAGGTGCAATACTAAATTTTTATAGCACGGCCGACTTCAGTCAGATTTGGAGTGATGTGCTGAGATCAAGTCCGGTAGTGTATCCTGAAGATTTTGCCTACCAGCGGATTGGTGAGAGATACGAGGATGATCCAAAAGGATTTCGAGCCCTGTTTGATGCTTATCTTTCAGAATATCTATTAGAATATGAGTATTTGATCTCGTACGTGAATGGAGAGAGTCGGTTGTTGGTTGAAATGAACAGAGCCCATGAGGTTTATGAAAAAGCAATGAAGCACATGAAACATTCAGTTTACATGTGGCGGCAGTATTGCCAATATGCCTCTATATTGTGGGACACTAACAATATTCTACATTGAAATTAAGAGATAGAAAGATTATGTTGGTACATAAGCACATAATATGTACTAAAGTACCTCACAAGCATAAAGTGTTTTCTAGGTTCTATTTACTGTTCGCGGACCAAGCATGGTTTTTTGATAAAAATGTACAAAAATTGTTCAATTTAGTTATTCAGTTGTGATTTAAACAAGTGGTTTACGACACAGAAAATTCGACAATAACATTGATGGCGAGCAATCACTACTATGCCAAGAATCAAAGCATTGGATCCACTAGAAGATTTTTGCAGAAGATAGAGAAGCTCATTTCTTGGGGAGAGGGAGATCCGTCGCTGTTAGTTTTTTGCAAAGAAAAGAGTTAAACTCAGTAAAATCAGAATTCATTTCTCGTTAGAGAAAATCAAAGAGGGGAGATGGATTTTCTTGAGAGCTTTTAGAGGGAATTGCCAGTTTATATATTCTACCAAATTACATTAAATCCGAGCCGGTACTCTAAGGGGGGTGTAGTGAACGAGGAATTTGGAGTGATTTGTATTAAAATGATAAATCATATGTTATTCAAACATGAATTTTAAACAATTTTTTAAAATCAGGTATCATTGGATTAATGATTTGAAAATGTACAATCTTACCCACTGTTATTGGAAATATTTTAAGTAGTGGATTTGAAGTGATTTTAGGTGAGATTAAAAATACAAAGATCCAAATCTCATAGTATTATGTGAGATTTCAAAGGATTTTAATAATAAATTTTCTAATTCACCAAAATTCACCAAAATCATCTCAAAACTCATTAAAACTCAAATCATTCCAAATTTCTCGTTATACATAATACTAAACTAGCACAATATGTATAGTGAAACGTAAAATTTTCTACTCGTCATCAGCCAATTACGACGTGACACATGATCCTCGATCCACAAGAAGGTCTTTCGAACACTCGTATTTCGTATCAACTAAACCAAAATTGTCGTCACCAAGCGAAAGAATAGTTGGTGTTCTATGGATCTAGTTACAGCAAATGGACCAGTGATTGTGTAACACGTTATCTGAACAACGTTGATGTAATAAAATCTTATGTAAGAGACATTTACCTTCAACAAACATCACAAAACACTATAAATAACCTAAACACCTTAAAAAGAACAACCACATATCACTATATGCAAGTACTCTCTATCCCAAACTAAAACACCCACCCGACCCCTAGGTTGAATAAGGAGTTAAGTCCAATTGTTTAAGGTATGGCATGGTCAAGTGTGTGTTTTATTAAATCAATTCCGCACGTTCAGAGCCGGCTCAAAGGGAGGGACAAGCGGTGCGACCGCCCCGGGCCCGGTCGTGGGTTCCATATTAAAAGGGCCCATTTTTAATTTTTTTTTTATTATTATTTAAAAAATATGTAGGTTTTTTAGATAATATTTTATAAAATATATAATTGTTGTTTTTTACAAAAATTTTTTTTATAAATAACATATAAATGAATATTAAATATTTTTATATAAAAAATTTTAAAAATAAATAAATAATATTTTTTTATTATA